>VRLP01001620.1:0-119759 GCA_009660295.1 Lophius piscatorius | reverse complement strand
ATGGAAGAGATGTTAGTTTTCACTAGGGCTGTAGGAAAGGGGTCGAGGGCACAGGTGGAGGGCTTCATTGTCCTGATGATAACCTCAACCTCCTGCTGTGAGATTTGTGGAATTTCTGGATTTTGCCAAAGTAACAACCCAATCAATATTTAATCCGAATATACGGTTATGGCTAATGTGTGTAAATAGCTAAAAAAAAAAGGTTGAGGTATGACTAACCGTATAGTAAACCCTAACCCTAACCCTAACCCAATGGCTGGTGTTTGAGTGACTGTGTGTGAGACACTAAAATGTTACTTCACTCAAATATATTTCAGACAGTCTGTCTGTATAACTAAAAAATGCTGCTTTGGTCTTTGAGCAGGAGATTTGTCCAGTCTCCATGTTACTGCAGTAGGGAACTGTCCAGATTTATGGCTCCCCTCAGTGGCCAAAGAATCTCATTACCTCTACTGTCAACATCTGCATACACATCCAGCAGCAGTAATCAATCTCATATGTACTAAAACCTTTTCTTTACCGACCTGCACTTGAGTACATTTGCTCTCTACCACTACTGATCTACTTAATGAACAGCTTTAGACATCAAAATAACAACAAACTGCAAGAAGTGTCTTCTATCTATTCCAAACAGCCATCCAGGACAAAATGTACGGAGAAACTCAAGTAGCTTTGTTCTACAGGGGAGGGTGAATTCCCATTTTATTGGAATAAGAGTCCACTACTGTGAGTCTACTGTGAGGAATAAGAGTCTACTGTGTCCACACCGTTGTGCATGTTTTCACAGCTTATATACACACTATTTTGTATTTTGGCAGATGTCCTAAAAACTGATATACACTCTCTAAATGACATGATGAACTGTCACCTACTCTTACCTTGGAGAAGGTGTTCATCTGCTCTTTGTTCCAGAGGATCTGCAGCATGCTGGCACATATCGGACAACAGGCTCCTGGAAAGAGGTCAATTATTAGTTCATTACAACCTAAAGAAACACAGCATGAATGTCATATGGAAAAACACAGCAAATGAGATGAGTATTATTAAAATGATGACTCATCGGTGCACTCACCGGGTGGAGTGACCGGTCGACAGCCTGGAGAAGACAGAGATGGACAAGGAATCACACTGCATGCAGAATCCGGGGCCATTTCAGACACAGCCCCAACTGCGTGGCAGCGACCCTCGTAGTCTATGGCCACACGGTCAGAGTAGGCGTCACACACTGTGTCGTAGATCTCACCATTATGGCCACATACTTGCAGAGGCTTACTGCAGGCATCCTGGGAAAAGGAATTTTTATTTTAAACGTATTTTATCGAGATCGTCAGGTTCATGCCGTCTGTCTGTGATGCAAAGTAATCTACCTCATATGTTAGGACTCTAAAGCCAAAAGCTAAAATAACTACAGAATGCAACTTCTGTAGAAATTGTGGTTGTGAATGCTGGATGTTGAAGAGCTGATAAGAATATTCTATTAGTAAGGAAGAATCTAAAGTACGAATAAGATAAAAAATTTGAAAATTTTCAGAATACTTTGAAAGTGGTAATAATTTGAATACGAAGTGAAGATGAAGATTTGCGAATAAGATAAAGCACTTTCAAGGTTCTGAAGGATTTCATTGTTGAATAAAATTCAAAATGCATGAAAGATGTTTAATAGTTAAAATTTTGTTGGAAAGTTGTAGCCAAACTGTATTGCTGTTGTGAATTTCTGAATGATGCAAACTTCTGAAGGAGTAGGAATAAGGTTAAGAAGTTGGGGATCTTAAGAAGAGCCTAATGAGCATGAATAGGATTAAATTAAATAAAATAAATCAAAGATGGTTATAATGATGTGGCTGAAATGCATGTGTAGGTCCCCTTACGGCTGGTCTGTCCGTCTAACTACGTGTATTAACCTGTCAGTGGTTGTAATGTTGTGGCTGATAGAGTATATAGCTGTTGGAAATACATGATATAGCTTTGAGATAATATTTCATATGGCATTTCTTCTGATTTTATCCAGAATAAGGGGACTATGTAAACCCACCTTATGTCTCAGTTTATAGCAGTGCAGAATCCAAGGACTCTCAGTTCAAACACACATTCACCAAACCCCAGAGTAACTATCACAGTCTCTCAGTCTTTGTCTGATTTTTTAACCTCCCCAAATTTGAGGCAGAGTGAGCATCTTTTCGCGCTCTAGACTCAAAGACAGGTTATCCCCCTCATTTACATCCGTACAACGGGAGCAGTGCGTCTCATGGGACACACCGGTCCGGTGGATGACAAGTGAGAGTAGATTAGGGAACCTGTAATATTTATAATAGTAAACTTATAAAGCGCCTTGTAGAGAGTTGACCCAGTTTGCAATGAGTAGCTAGCAAAACACAGACTGCAACACGATGTCCAGGGTTAGCAGCACACCGACAGATAGTACGGGACGATTTAGGCTCAATTCTCTGTTGAGTGTCGCACCACTGTGATTATCCGTTTTCGTGTTTATCAGACAGCAATTCATTGTTTGAGGTGTTCGGGAGCCTGTACATGACGTAATGGTAGGGTGCGAACACAGTTCGCTGAATAGTAGTCCAGATTCTAAGGCACATTTTTTGCTTCGAGAAATTATATTAATCGAGTTGCTCGGAGTATTCGCGGAATCGTTTCAGGCCTAAAATTGAAATATAGTTTGGCCAGATTAGTAAAATTACATTTAGAGTGACTTGAAACAAAACCCAATTCAGATCTGAAGCATCTCATCTCATTGTTTTATAATGGGGGTCAATGGAGGAGATAGGAGGCCCATATTGGTCTTCCTCAGCACAGATGATAAGGTTGTTGTTGTGCTGCAGGAAGGATATATACCTACTCATTAAACAGTGAGAAGACTGCTGTCTTTTTGATGCCCCTCAGTTTTAAGAAACAAAATGCTCGATGCGGTATTGCTTGTGGGTTGGGTTGAGTCTGAATCGTTTTTTACTAAGTAGCAATTCACAGTGAATCAGCCTGTGCCAAAGATTGGACCTGAGGGCAGATCTCAGTGAGATAAGTATATAGGTTGCCTCAGACTGTGCATTGTCTGAGCAACCAGATTGCTCGAGCAGGAGTTTATTTTAAACTCTATATTGACATTAATAAATTATTTTGTTCCTGATGAACTGGTTGAACTTTAATAATTGTGTGGAAGCTTGTCCCCAGCCAGTGATCATCTGTGTTTCAAAATGTTTTTTAACCACACACTTGAGATCCAGCTTCTTCTTTTTTTTTTCACTTCTTCAGTTGAGCGCCGCCCAACAGCATCCCATGCATCTTTTCTTTGGTTATTTTATATCTGCAGCAGTATCTAACATTTTTTTTTACATTTGGAGCCCACTGCTGCACTATGTTTTCACTTGTCTTCTCGTCATGTTTGTGCATACAGCCCTTTTGTCCTGTAGCCTTTTTATGGCCATTGGCTGGGAGTTTACCTATGCTTAATAGGACCACAGACACAAGCTTCCAGCTTATATTTAAAATGTGAGTCATAAAGCCAAGAAAACAGGTGTGAACTATTTGGCGGTTTAAGAAGGCTTCATAAATTTAATGTATGCTTTCTCTTAGTGGTCTTTTTAAGAACAAATTTAAGAAAATACTTAGGAAGATACTGGTGAATGAGGCCAAAAGTGCTCGTTCAGGGTGATCTGAGCATGGCATGAAAATGCATTCATCATTTTTAATGTGCTAAAGCACTAAATGTTAATTTACAGGCTGTCTATAATGAGGGTATTGAACAAGGAACACATGGTACGTACATGGATATGCTACATTGTTAAATGAAACAGTGGTGATGAGGATGGGAAAAAAGTAGGTGAAACTGGTGTTCTTCTTCCCCTTCTGAAACACTGGCCCCATTTACCCAGCTTCTTCAAGGCGGGCCTGGTGCACTGTTATTCCGGCCCACCTTTCTTTATAAATGCAGTGGAGCGTAACGTCGGTCTGAACTGTTCCACCCATAAGACATTATCGACTTTTAAGTAAGAAGGGGGAACTGGACGCTTGTATAAATGTGAGGCGGAAAAACTTGAAGCAGAAAAATTAACCGTCGATGTTGACCATGTTTTCATATTGGGGAACATTGTGATGTCCTGGAGTCCCTTCATTTTTGAGCAGAGGACAAGATCAGCCGCCACGTAACAGTGAATGAAAAACAATGATTTATTCCAATGCGCTAGTTGACACATATGTAAGGTGTTACCCAGGACAATGGTGGTGCTGAGCAGTATGTTGTTCCTCTTTCGCCTGCTGAAGCCCGGCATGCTTTTTAAAATGATACAAGGCGCAGCATTGTTTTGCTCGGCATAAACAAGTACAACTTAAAAAGGTCTTCATCCTGCCAACATTGTGCAATCTCTGTATAAAAAGCGAAAACAACAGTGTAGCTTTGGCTCTCTGGCTTTTCCGAGGTGGTAACAGATGAGAATTGGACATCTGTATAAATGTGCGTGCAAAGACAAGACAGGGTGATGGGGGGGATTCTGTATAATGATTGCGATCCACAACCACAATACGCAAAAAGCAGCTAGTAGTGTTTAGAAACTAGAAACAATCAGCAGCTAGTAATGGTTAGAAGCTAGAAACAGTCAGCAGCTAGTAATGGTTAGAAGCTAGAAACAGACAGCAGCTAGTAGGGGTTAGAAGCTAGAAACAGACAGCAGCTAGTAGTGGTTAGAAGCTAGAAACAGACAGCAGCTAGTAGTGGTTAGAAGCTAGAAACAGACAGCAGCTAGTAGTGGTTAGAAGCTAGAAACAGTCAGCACCTAGTAGTGTTTAGAAGCTAGAAACAGACAGCAGCTAGTAGTGGTTAGAAGCTAGAAACAGTCAGCACCTAGTAGTGGTTAGAAGCTAGAAACAGACAGCAGCTAGTAGTGGTTAGAAGCTAGAAACAGTCAGCAGCTAGTAGTGGTTAGAAGCTAGAAACAGTCAGCGCCTAGTAGTGGTTAGAAGCTAGAAACAGACAGCACCTAGTAGTGGTTAGAAGCTGATCATAAATCAGGGTAACAGCAAAAAGTCTAGAGACTTTTATCCTAGAGAAGGGATGATCCAAACTTTATAAACCACCATAGAGAAGGGATGATCCAAACTGTTGCTGCTGTTCAGCAAGGCCTACTTGAATCATTTGTAAAACGGCACTCCCGAATCAGTGTGTGTTATACATAATAATAATAATACTAACTTGCATTCATACAACTCCTTTCAATAGACTCAAATGCACTTTATATAGTTAGCTGTGTCACACTGCTGCTGTCAGCAGACAAAGTTAGAATGGAGATTTACCTTCAAGAAAAAAGGCCCTTTTCCCCCCTGCCCTCCTGTGGAACGTACCTGGCAGTGGCCCATGTAGGCCAGAGTTTTCCCAGCCTGTTGCATCTGGCACAGATTGGGGTGGACGATCCCGTCAGTATCGCAGGCAGGCTCCACGTTGTTTTTGTCACATGCTGCCAACCGGCCGACACACACGTACTGTGAACAGTCTGATGAGTCACTCAGACACACTCGAAACTTCGGGATGCACCTGGGAATGCAAGCAGTATTCCTTTATACATTTACCTTTCCTTCTGTATTTCCCTTTGCTGAGGAGCCTCCAGCTATAAAAGCTTAAACTTTGAAGGTGTTATGGTTTGATTTATTATTTCATGTCTTATTTTGAAAGCTTATTTCCCCTTGTCGTTATATGAATTTCCCAGTATCCCCGCTCTCCAGTGTGATTGTCTGATTGCTTTCACCTGTGTCTCGTTATCCCCTGCTTCAAAGTCTGCATGTTTCCTCCTGTTCTGCTGGTCTTATGTTGGTGCTCTGATCACTGGTTGAAACCGCATCCGAATGGTATCTCAGTTCATGGCTCCTCCATGTCCTCTAGATTTTGCCTTTATTCACAAATTTTGGATCGTTTGGGATTACTATTAGATTTACCAAGTGGGGACCTATGTTGCTTTATGGACAGAGTCTGCCTTACCCTGAAAATATTGTCAACTGGTTTGCTGGACTAGTCTCTGGTTTGCGTCTGCATTGGTGTCCTAAGTCTTTGAACATAACAGAAGGAGGCAAACAGACATCTAGAAGTCTGTCTCTGTCAAAAGCTGCCTTAAGTGAAAATGGTCTCCCTCCAAACATCAAAGAAACCTGCCCTTTCAACCACCACAGTATGTGAGTCACCACACATACCTGCATGAATAGTAGTTATGTGTGCATTCTGCTCATCCTGTTGAGGTTATAATGGAATGGGTGAGGAAAGGGGTCGCTTCATTTTTCTTTCATTTTCTCTTTTAAAAAGATATATTACTTTCATTCTATAATTAAAATTTAATCCAAACTGCTGACTTCAATGAAATTGACATTGAATTCCATTTTGACGTCTACTGGAGCTATTTTTTGTATCCGTGCATATGCACATTGATCCAAACAGCAGCAGCATGACGTAAACTCCTGAAATACAGCAGTAATCTGCCGAAGGTAAGGAAGGGCTCCACACCTCACAAGAGTAATGGAGAAAAAGGTTTCAAATAATTAGACTTATTTGCTTCAACTAAGGATGCAACAATGTGATGTGCAATAAAAAAGAGTTTTGCATTTCTGACGGATGAGTCTCACATCCATGAGGCATTGAAGAAAACAGTGAAGAAAATGACAATAACGCCTGAATCCATGGACACAGATTCTTCCTCTGCTGATAAATGCCCTCAGTGTGATCCGACTAATACGAAAAAACCCTGAGTTCAAATGAAGAGTGAAGAAACCGATTCTTTAGACCTACTAACAAGCATGTGTAAAATGTTATTGATTTGGAACCAGCAGTTTATGAGATGTTTCCAATTCCATTCGGATGGTAAAGTGTAAACTCTCATGACCGGAGGATTAGAGAGGGTCAAGAAAATAGTGGCGAGATGAGAAACTGTGTATTGAGTGATAAACTTGGCATCACTCCGGAAATATACAATATAAATCATCAATCAAGAGTAAGTGTAATTCACATCTGTATCTATAAACATCTTAAACGACACGGAGCAAAACAGATTCTCGGACGTACTAGAACTACTAGCTACTACCGTCTTCTTCCAAGTAGCCCGAACTATGCCCGAAATCTTGTTTCATTTTGTTACGTCATAGTTGTCCTGGCAGATTTTGGTACTGCTACACTCCAAGTTCTCTAAAAAGCTTCCTTCACCTCTGCATAAATGTCCAATTGAGGTTTGTATGTGTTAAGTTTTCATGGTCATTGGCTTTCTTGCACAGCAAAAAGCAAATATCAGTCAGAGAAGTTGTATATTTTCGGTGATTGAATGATGCAAGCAACGCAGAGATGCTTCACGCCATTCATGTTGCCCGATGCCAGTTTGTAACTATTCGGGTCTACATGTGCTTTACATTAGTTTCAGCAGCGTCTCTCGTCCGCTTTCTACAAAATCACATTGCATTCACCAAATATAAAAAGAATTCAGACACCTTACTGTTTAGCTACGAGAAAAGATCTGATAATTACGAGTGAAGAGGATTTGTTTGCATATGCCCTGTAATGTTTATCACGCATCTATATCTGTGTCTGTCCTTTCATCGGCTGTATGACACTGTCGTGTTTAGCCTTGCTCCACTTATTATGTTGGGAAACCAGAGTTTTGTTCACATCGATGACGAGGTCCTAATACAAAATCCTGATTTCGTAATTACACGATAAGGTGTCTAAATTTTTTTGTTTGGTGAACGCTTTGTGCTTCCGTAGTTTTCCAATATACATATTTTCATTTTGTGATAATTTATTTGTTGCAACTGGAAAATTTGGGAAAACAGGCTTTTGAAAACTGGTAATACATCACAGCTGTTGGATGGCGTGATAATGTTGTATGGAAGAAATTAAAAATATCAAACCCCGTACTGATAAGGGTCTCTTACGCTTGATAAACTCAATCACAGCCCACCTGAAACAATCTCAGCCAAGTGGAAGGAGGTGGAGAAGAGAGAGAGGGATTACGTTTCACTTCAGTGTTGTTACTGACAGCTACACTGACTCTACAGGTGAACCCACCTCTGGTTTCTCTGGCAGGGCTTACTGGCGCAGGGGTTACTGAGGCGGCATTCGCCAAAGACAAACTGATGGTCCTTGAATCCCAAACATCGAGCCACACAAGCACTGGGATAGGTGCGCCCATTAGATGCACACACTGGAACGAAGCGGTCGGGACAACTACAGGGAAGACCTGGAATAAATAGGGGAGGCAAGGAGAAAGACTACAATGAGGGAAGGACGTATTCAAGACATCAGTTCTGACACAATGTAATCTTCGGCTGCAAAAAGTTCATTATAACTTGGGATTTATTTTCATAGCTTTTGGTGGAAAACTACCGAGTTTATTCACTGTATCAACAAAGTGAAAGTGAGCACGGATTGCACAATCCCATTGCCTTACACCATGTAAATACTGGAGCCATGTTTCACAAGCCAGAATTCTTGACTGCTTGAACTCTTGACAAACTATTATACAATTGAACAGACATGTGCACACATGTTATATGACAAACAAACGTCTTACCGGTAAAATGTTGGTTGTCATCATCCGACCTGTCCAAGCTGAGACATTCTCTTGTTGAACAGATGATGTCACCAGCAAAGCAGGAACAAGTGTGACAGTCCATCCTGAAAGATGTCCCGTGGCCTGGTGGGAACAGACAACACACAGGAATAGAGCAAAAGAAAAGGTGAACAATATATGGAGGATTTGTATGAGGATGATGAAAACTCTGATAACTTATTAACTATTTGGTCATCTGTGAATTCATCTTTTGACTTTCTCCCTTTCTATGACTGTTATGTGCTTCATTGTTATGTTACTTTTCATATCCCTTTGTATTCAGTCCCAGTCTAAGTGCCCTCCTTTGTCAACTTGTCAGTTCCTGTCAACACCATTTTCTCCTTGTGGTTTCTGTGTTAGTAGAATACGAGAACCTTTATGTATCATATTTTATTCATCACATATTATCATACGGCATAATAAAAAATTGAAACTAGGCCTATGCTGTCCTCCATGCCAGCAAGGTTATATCCCTGAAAAGTCCATAATCCCCTGCGTTATGCAATAAATCCTCCTGATTCAATCCCTCAAATTAAATGTAACTCTTGAATGATTTCCAACAGTCCATATTATTTCAACCTAACTATTTCTATGAAGTCAACAATATGTTCTAAGATCCCATAGTGACTCTATAATAAATACAATTACAGTTTCCAAATTTTTATGAGTTCAATAATAAGACAAGACAGATTTCCTTATGTCAATTCAGAGGGTAAACTATGTACCCCCAAAAAGCTCCTGCTAATAAGTAGAATATGAACTATTAGATTTATATACACCAAATTTGACCTAAATCGGACAAACAGTTGAGAAACTATGGCCTGAAAACTGATTTTGGAGATAAAGCTCGCCTAGTGGCGGATTTGTGCAACTGACCTAATGTTTATGGGGTTAAACAATTTGAAAATTATGCATGAAATTTATTTTTGAGCTGTTTGAGCAGCTCCAAATGAGCAAATTGGGATTTAGTAGTACTACTTTTCAGTTTGGGAAACCTTCCATCTAAGTATGTTTATTATTTTACCTTATTTCGCTCAGTTGAACTCTATGCCTCTTATGTGTCTGTTAAGGGATAGCTTTTGGTTTTAATGATACGGCATTGTTTAAGTGAACTTGTTCCATTGCTTTGTGGCTGTAGCGTGGATTCGTTTTGCCAGTTGAATATCTTTCTCATAACTTTCTTTACATCTCACAGAACAGTGTGATTGTAACGGTATGGCAGGTGTAAAGATTATATAGTGAGCCAAAGTTCAAGACAACATCATTATAAAACGTTGATGGAAGCAACTATCATGGCAGCAACACAGCAAGAGAGGACAGCATCATTTATAACATTTGGCTGCTTTGACCCTCGCTTCGGAACGCTTATGTCATCAGCTACAAAACTGTAGAGGCGGATGCAGGGAAAACCTCCTCAGGCTCTTGTCCAGCCGTCCACAAACTGGACACTTAGTGATGGACAGAAGGGGGGGAAGCAGTGGGGGCAATCACCTGTCATACTCCCCGAAGTTTGATTAAAAAAAACATTGTAAATGGAACCCTACAATATGCCAGACAATGTGATAATGTGCATATAGGGTATCAGTCCAGAGGAAAACAAGATAAAGAGCCATCTATGTTTCCTTTCCAGTGAACAAAACCTGATAATGTGTCTTTTACAGTTTCCTTCAAGCGGAAACAACGTGAAAATGTGTCTTTTACAGTCCCCTTCAGGTGGTTAAAAAATAATAATGTCTTGTTAACAGTCCACTTCAAATTGTTAAAACCTGAATATGTATCATGTACCGTCCCTTTTCAAGTGGTTAAACATGAACGCCTGTTCTGTACAGTCCCATTCCGATGGTACAGTGTAATATACTGTTTATAAACACTCCATAAACTTTACTCCCACTATAGCGGTGTTTTATCCATGAGTCTTTAAATATCTAGTATATGCATAGATTAATTTGTTGATTTGTTGTCAGACATAAACACAAGAGCTGAACTGGGACAGAAATGTAGAGAAATATATCTATTATGTGTTTGTTGTTGGTCACTAGCCCCATCATTATGCATATTTTGTCGAAAATGCTCCTGGTCTATTTGATTTGCTTATAAAAAACAAACAGGAAAACAGTAAGTGTATTAGGTTAATGGAATGCAAAAATAAGGACTGTGTAATATGCTCTTTGGAGGACAAACACTTAGTAAATTTATTGCTTTCATGGCCAAAATGAATAATTGAACAGACATCACATTTTATTTTTCCAATTTATGGATGTCCTACATGTTAACATGTTGTTAAAATTCCCACTGAGAAACGTTAGAGACCAAGCTAACTGAATAAAGATACAACCGAAGCATCTATATCTGGCCTCTCTTACTTTGTTTCCTAAACGTCTAACCTGGGCTGTCCCTCTAATGTGCTATTTTCTAATCCTGTCTATCATTGTCACTTCCAAAGAACATATGAACATCTCCAACTTTGCCACCTATAGATATGCCTCCTTTCTTTCGGTCAGTGCCGCCATCTCTTAACCATACAGGACAGCTGCTCTCACTACTAGCTTGTGGATGTTTCCCTTCACTCTCGCTGCCATTCTTTCGTGCAAATAAATACTGTGATATCTGGTGATTTGACTAAATTCAAGATCACCTGTAAGATTGCTAGTTTGCTCAGTTGTCTCGGAGTCAATTCAGCTGTTATAATTAACGGAGGTAGAGCACTCATCCATGTTTCTGGAGCTATCCTTCACCACTGAACGAATGCTGGATTGAGTGGTTGAACACACTAGAAAAGCTCTATACACATACCATTTAACATTGGATGTGGAAATGTAATGTTTGTTCAAGATATTGTACTTCATTGGTGGTTTTTATTGGTACCTTACCTTGCACCAGTTTGGCAACTAAGGAATCATAAGGATCATATTTTTTAGATCACTCTTCTTCCAAGTCAAACTCATTTCAACAAGGATTGTTCATCTGCTTGTATGTACCATTAAGTGTCTTAATGGTACAAAAAAATCAAAAGAAAGATCTACAGAAGAGAAGCTATTCAGAATTCTGAAGGAAACACATCTAGGATGTTTCTAGGCATGCTGTAGGCAGAATAACGTTATAGTGTCTTGCTTTTGGAATGGGTTTGGCTCTATACAAAACAGAACAGCATGTGTCCAATTCAAATAATTATCCATCTGCAATAACAGAAGACCAGTTCACTACTTTTCCAAATGCAGGCAGAAACTACAAACTCAAACGCAAAAACAAAGCTGCAAGAACTTGGGAAGCGCTTCAGTGCAGAAGAGGACGTGGACAGAATGAACGTGTAAAGAACAGCATTCGTGTACAGAATGAAAGATTATCGATTGAATAAAAGTGACTTATGACAGAGAACTAAACCCATTGAATTTTTTAACTATTCCAAGGTATGAGGTTATATTTCACCAGTGATTGTCTGTCTGGCTATCTTTCAGCAAGGTTAGGAAAAATCTAATGGACAGATGTGCATGAAATGTTACCCAAAGGTCTTGGCATGTCCTACAGATAATTACAGTTTGGTTACGTTATGCATTTCACAGAATTTATAATTAAAAAATGTAAATAAAGAGTAGTCATTTGAAGTAGCGCATTCGAGTCGCTCTCTTGAAACTGTGTCCATTATTGATACCTATGTCCCTTAGATTCCTTAGATGTTCCCTTGGGGGTGGAGCTTGGGGTTCAGTCCATGATTGATACCTTCCTTCCTTAGATCTTACTTTGATTGTGGAGCTGGGGGCTCAGGTGGCAGTATTTGAGAGATACTCAGACTTTGTTGGAGTTGCCGGTAGATTTTGAGGCTGGCAATAACTAAATGGAAAAATCTGCATTGATCTTTGCTAAACCCTGGGGACCGCTGTGCCTTAATCCTTTGATGTTTTATACTGGAGAGGAACAGGAAATGATGGGATAAGGTCCGTTAAAGATAATGCCCCGCTCAAAGTCTAGTAGTGTTGAGCAGGGAAGAAAACAATGTGCTATACACCTGAAGAAAATGAGAGAAGAACAAAATAAGGCTCTGAGCTAAGTGCTTTTTCTAGTTTTAAATATTATTATATTATATTTTCAAAATGTAACATGTGGCAGACAGGGGAGAATGACTCACAACCCCGTTTGTAGTAATATTCTGCATTCTTTACACATCTAGAAGGTCCCACATACAGACCAGGATCCTGAAGTGAATTTGTTTCGAGTGAAGCTGCTGTCATACTGATAAACCCTGAGGCACTGCTGGAGGTGCAGTAATTCAGATGGATGGTGAGTTACGTGCAAAACATCAGTAGATCTACACATCACTAGGATGCAACAATTGGACTGCAAGTGTCTTTTGAAATGGCACATCTAATTATTACAAAGGCCTATTTATACTTTGTATGGCGTAGCCATCAATGCTACAAACCTGCCTGCTTTGTGATGTAAGGATTGATTGTGGATGGCAGTTAAGAGAACATTTTAACAACAACCAAACAAAAAATATCTTAAATGACACTGACGGAAACTTTGTTTATTTCATTCATATATTTATGCTTTCTGAAAACAGGCACAAATACGTAGGAAATGAAGGCAGACTACGGACTCAAGGCTTTATCCATATCGGCATCCGTCTTTAACATTAAGCAAAGATGTAAATAAGCCTTTATATCCCACAATGCACCTGACCAGATCTATTGAAGTCACACGTGTTTGTACAAAAAACAAAAGTCAATAATATATGCAATATGCAATAATTCTACAAAGGAAGCAACCATGACTAACTTTAGGAAGGTTGCCCAGGGGGTGAATTAAGTTTGTCAGACTTATATTGCTTGAATGTTTTGAATTTTATTAGACATAAAGGATGTGTATTTAATAAATAGTTTTATTAATCATATTATTATTTGTTTATTTCCATATAAATTCCATATATTTTTCCATATATCCCCTTAACTACTTATTTATTACTTCCCTCTTAATTGCCCATTTTATAGGATTTTTTATATATATATATAAAAATATTGTTACATATACAAATATTATACCTTATTACCCTTCCATTTACCTATTTGTTTATGAATCTATGAACGCCACCCGCCAATCTTCCCAGCACTGAAACCCCTTTTCCATATAAAGTCACACTTACACTCTTCCCTTGTTTTAGCAAATTTTTTGTGACACTATTACCTGTATTACTTCTGCTGTGTTAATGCACTTGTAAAGATAAAATAGAAGACATGAGGGAGGTCTTACTCTTCCTCTGTCCTCCTACAATGCAGGGCTTGTTGGTGTCCACACATGGCATCTCCACACAGTTCTCCAAACGACCACTGGGCCCACAGCTGCACACCTCGTAGCACCCAGCAGGACCAGTGCGAGTCGGCACCTGTATACGAGCGTCCTGCTGCACCAGAAACTCAGAGGCCTCCCCCAGTTTACAACCTGAGGACACACACATTAACTCAGATGGACGCCTGAGCTGAAGTTTATAGGATCCAGGAGAAGCTGGTCGTACCTGGCACACAGAGGTAGGGCTGACAGTTGAGTTCATCGAGGCAACCTTTCCGGTTGACCTGGCATAGGTGGTTGCTTGGGCAGGGGTTAGGGTTGCAAGGGTGGATGACCTCCTCAACAATGCTGTTGCCAAGGGCACTGGGGTCTGGAGGTAGAGTGAAGAAGTGAAGGTAAGGGGTTGGATATGGAAATGTAATACGGGATTAGACATGGTCGTAAGATATCATGGTGTTATCTGATGAGGTGCATGATGATCGGCGTTGATAAGGGTGTTTTCTCATACTGGATACTGCAAGTCCGTCAGACAGCAGCAAATAACGTTGTCCACAAAGAATAGAAAAGTTTGTTTTCACAGAAAATCAGCATACAACACAAGCCGACATAAATATGACATGATCCACTGCATGGATCTTTCCAGAGATACAAACACACCTATTTAATCTGCTCATAAATATGGAATGATCAATGGGCATTTCGAGAAAAATGCTATTTGACTGCAGTTACAATTATTCAAGTTTCTCCTCTACAAACCCTGACTTTTCCAATCATTGCTGCGTTTAAGCAGTCGTTAAAGTGGTAGACTCTTATAAACTAGTTCTATCTGGCACAGCGCCTTGTTTATTTTTATTTCCCTGAATGAGTTTCATGCTGAGCTTTTCATGTCTGGCTCCTTTCTGTTGTTGGTATAGATCATTCTCGTTTGCTGGCATATTGTTGGGGGTAATAGCGCTTTCTATTTTTGTCATAATGGGCTGCAAATAGCCTTTAGGAGCTGTAGGTGTGACAGTGGTGGCATGTTACTAGGTGTAAGAACAAGGGAGACATTTTTATGATAGCTATTTACTAGGGGTGTATATCTCTCCCTTTATATAATGATTGGATATGTATGTAGTTCTATGCCCTACAATACAAGTCTGGAACGAGATATTCTAATGCAAAACAATTTGATATGAAAGATTTTTGAACGATATGATTCGATCAATGAACTCTGATACTGTTCTTGACATCAGTTCAACGTAGACATTAATTTCCCCTTATAAATCAAATGAGCCATTCCATAAAAGTGTCACCATTTACTTTTTCGACCATCTGATTAAAATTTTGACCTTATTATAATCTAGGGATTGTCTCACACGCTTGTAATTAGGTGAGTTACTATGACAGTTAGATGGAGAAAGATTTATAGTATTAGAATAGGTACATCAATTGGATCATAAAAATTTTCGGACATTTGAAAAAATTATTTTCAATTGTATTTGTTAATCTTTACACTGCTATCATTTACAATGGATGTTATTTACGACACTTATCAACAGTCTCACTGCTGTGCTTTTAGCAAAAGATTGAAACATGCTGTTTTTTTTATTAGCAATTGCAAAACATTTTTTTACAGTACTTAGGAGATGAACGGTGTTTTAGAAATTGCTCTAAAATTATTCACAATGAAGTGTTTGTGACTCACTGAGATATGTGTGGAGGGGGATGCACCGCTCAGGGTCATCGATAGGTGAGAGTAGCTCGCAGATCCTCTCTGGAGTTTGTCCTTCATGGAAACGCTTCCTGTCCCCACACTGGGTCAGGATGTCCACACAATCTGACCTGAGGGCAGATAACAGAATGCTGTGTGAAGCATCCTATATTGAATTCTAAAGAGGAAGGGGCGTGTGAGCAGGGTTGGTTGCAGAGGGAGTGGCTCTGCCAACACACAGCCTGGAGCTGGAAGTGTGATGTTGTAACGTCATTGACGACAAGAGGGAGATTATAATTTGAAAGAAAGGTTGTAGCTGACAAATGACTGAACAAGATATAAATCCCAGGGGGTGGAGAGCAGACATGACACGGCGGATCCCAGGAGCAGGGCATGTACTTTAGTTCTCATCACTCATTACGGACTGTGCAGCTTCATCCTTTGCAGACTGATAAGCCAGAGGGGAGCCTTCAACTGAGTAAAGTAAATAAAAAAACAAGACAATGAGTCATTTTACCAAACAAAATCCTTAAAATGAGTCCCTCATTGCAAATATTTGTCATTTCTCACATCACTTCTTGTGTTGATGATGGGTTTAATCTAGAAGCAAGCTTCACACAAATTAGAATGGTGTCTAATGAGCGTAGGAGCTACATTAGGTGTTTTCATAGGAGCTACATTAATTTTTCTAAATGAGGGGCGACCGAGCTTTCTCTGTTGCAGCCCCAAAACTGTGGAATGAGTTGCCCCTCATGTGAGGTCAGCCCCCACTCTGTCTGTTTTTAAATCTCACCTTGAAACTCATTTTTATTCCTTGGCTTTTAATCCAGGATGAGTTGTTGGACTTTTAATTCTTTCTGATCTTACTGCTTTTATTTGATGTAACATTGGTTTTTAATCATGTGTCTATGTTGTGATTGACTGTACAGCACTTTGGACAACTCTGTTGTTTTTTAAATGTGCTTATATATAGAGTTTGAGTTGAGGAAGTGAATAAGATTAAAGACAACAATTAAGAACTAAAGAACTGATTTTATGTCATGTTGTTAATACTTATTCGTGGTTGCCGTTAATACCCAAATATTATCAACACTGGCTGAAAAGTATGATGATGTGCATCATGGACGTTAATGGATTATTGCATGTTACTAACTTGACTTCGTCCCTGGAGCCTTTGTGTTTTCTCTCCCTGTAACGTCACATGGTTGGTGATTGCATCTGCTGCTGTGGACCTGCTCGATGTCCGCTGATCAGAAGATGCTCACGATGATTATAATTGTTATCATTATTATTATTATTATTGTATATTATTTTCAAATAAGCTATCGCTAAATGTTACATTAATATTAACAACAATATTATCGACCTGGGATCCCTGCTGCTGCCGTGGCCCGACTATGGAGCAGTTGAAGAAAGTGGATTTTAGCTGATATCTTTGCTGCTTTTTCCCCTCAGCCTCATGTCGTTTACATGCTGGTGCAGAGAACTGAAGTGCAGAATCGCTCACTTTGGAAAAGCTTTTATCCCACAGTAAAAATTCATAGCTTAAACCGCAAGTCATCGCTGAACAGGCCTGACTGTGTGCTGCTGCCTGTCATTCCTTGTTGTTATCGTTTTACTGTTGTCATTATGTTCTTTTCTAAAAATGGGTCTGACTTGTACAATGCTGTGGAAAGGTGAAAGCTGTGAAAAATATCCAAAGGATACAGCTGAGTACTGAAGAAAAGACAATTCATTATTCAAACTTGTTGAAGCTTAACAGAAGGGTTTAAATAATTTTCAAAATAGTGTTAAATAAATAACGGGAAGGGGATAGAGAACTGGTTCCTTGAGGACTCCACGCTACACCCATTCACATTGTTTTAGCGTAACACAGCGGTTCTCAAACCTTTTACACCGTGTACCACCTCAGAATATATCAGGCTCTCCCCAGAGAGCATGAGCCACACCACCATTATTACCCATCTAAAATACATTTATAGAAGTAGGTAACCCTATTCAGCTAAACGTAGCTCTAACAGGAAGACAATATATTCCCAATAAGAATATTATTTATTGTTGACTAGTCAGCCGCACAGCCAAGTGCGAAGGAGTAGAATTAGAACTGGCACTTAAACTTTTTCACATAACTATAATGTAAGGGGCAGCCCCTCACACACATTCAGTACGCACACAGAGCAGGGGGGAACTTTAACAATAACAACTAAGTCCTTGTAAATGCACTTTTCAAATGTGATGTAACCTAAGTCATATCTTCTTACTGTTTTCAGCCGTTTGCTGCTGTTGATTCAGGGTTGCTGCTATGTTCACTGTCTTCCACTGTAATTTCTACAACGCTGCTAACAATATTCTCCTCTTGTTCCACACTTTTCTTGATAAAAGTTCCCGTTTGAAGCCACAATTTCTTTGTTATTAAACCACTCGTGATTTTAGCTTCCTCTGCTTACTGTCCTCTATTGCTAACAGTTTAGCTTGTAACGGGCGCCACAACCCGACATCATAGCAGGCTGATAGACATCTGAACAAAAACACTACAGGAATGGCTAAACTTTTTTTAAAGCCCATTTCATTTATCTCATAGTTATAACATTTTCATTTCAATCATCTTAGTACTTTGATAGTATTATACACGTTAGCCTTTTCCTGTTAGGGTTCCAGACTGTGGTCGGGGAACAGGGGATGTTTGTTTATTTACTCCAGGGCTGAAGTTTGTCCTTCGGGACTAACCCCTTTACTCTTAACCAGCGGCAGTAAAACACCAACTGGAGACTCAAAGCTGCAGCCTTTATTTCAGACCACTGTGCCCTGCTGTACACATACAAAATCACTTAGTTGCTCCAAACTCTATGCTAACGTTGCCTTATTCCTGCCACACACTCACTAATACTTCAGCAACACTCTCGTTCTCGGTCGACCACCCCCTCATACACAGACACACAGGCTTTCTTAAAGAGGCGATGCACTCTTGCAACATACCTGTTTAAACTCATCTTATCTAGTTTAATTTAGTAAAAGTAGGCAATTTCAGAGATTCCTCATTACACTACCACTAGAGGAAGCCTGCGTACCATAGTTTGAGAACCCCTGGCTTATCATATGTGAGATAATCCAATTTTGAAACAGCAAAAAAAAAATTCAAAATACCCAAATGTGTGATTTGGCCAATTTTGGAATTAATTAAAGAATGTAGCATGTATATGTAATGTCATAAAGTCGGTATGTCAGTACTCAGAAATTAAGTCATTACTTCATACGCCACCCTACTAGTCACTACCTAGTTAGTACAATTACTAAATTGTCTCTTATGGGATGTCTGTGGACGTACTTGCATATGACACTCCCTCTTGACTTGCTGTGACAGGGTTTGATCTGCAGAGAACAGGCCACCGCCTTCCACATGTCTGGTAGACACTTCCTGATGTCCAGCACAGGTATGTTCATGAAAGGCATCTTGATGGTCCCATTGGACCACAGCTTCATGTCGTTCATAGCCCCCTGGTCCGACTGAACGTTACAACTGCGGAATAGTTCTGTTGGTCTATGGGCAGAGAGAAGAAACAGAAAGTGAGAAAAATACTGAAGCAGCAAGAGTGAGTCAGTTTCTGAACACTAACAACAGCCTTGTTCTGATTGTGCAGGCCGTAAACCGGGAATTCAAGTCCCTCTGGGTGATGTCAAGAGTACTTTTTCCTTCCACTGCACCAAGAATTGCGTTTGATGTCTGATTGGTGGGTTGGGTCTCAAGTGAGTCAGCTAATTGGTGGTTTAGAGGGAGAAGGTTCCAGATAGATGCTTTGGGAGTGGTTACATCATTCCATTTACTGCTGATGAGTGAAAGCTTTGTTTACCTTCAGATATGCCTGTGTTTCTTAACTTGATTTAAAAAAAATAAATAAATACATGGATGCTGGGTTTATCGCTCTAGCCACATCTGAATGATTTTTCAGCTGATTTTTATTAAGAGCGACTCACTAAAACTCTCCAGACGTCAGTAAAGGAGAACAACAACATCTAAGCTGCTACAAAACAGAATCACTGCTCTTTATTTTAATTTCAAACTCAATTCCAAAGTAGACATGAAGACCTTTTTATTGTTTTTGCTGTTGATGTAGTTAGGGCATTTCATTTCAGTACATCAGTTTACATACAGACCTCAAAATCAAGAGTTTTGCACCTATATTTCATGAGTTGACATGAAACAGTTTTCTGAACAAAATTTGCTTTCTCTAAAATTTCCTAATTTGAGAAAGAGAAAAGAAAAACCATCCCCCATCAGGTTTAGCATGTCAAGACACTGATATTCTTCCTCTTCTTCTTTGAGTTGTTTCCTTTAGGGGTCGCCATGGAAGATCCATATTTCTGTCCTCCGCACCTTCCTCTGTCACAACAACCAACTGAATGTCCTCTTTCAAAACATCCGGATACCTCCTCTTTGGTCTTCCCCTTTTTTTCCTGCCTGGCAGCTCCATCTACAGCATCCTTCTACCAATATATCCACCATCTCTACTTTTCCGATGTCCGAACCATCTCAATCTGGCCTCTCTTACTTTGTCTCCAAGATGTCTAACCTTCTTTTAATGTGCTCTATTCTATTTTTGTCCATCTTCATCACTGCAAAAGAACATCTGAACAACTTCAACTTGGCCACCTCCAGCTCTGCCTCCTGTTTTTTGGTCAGTGCCACTGTTTCTCAAAACTATCTTGTGAATCTTTCCCTTCACTGTTGCCGTTACTCATCTGTCACAAATGTCAAAACACTGATTGAGCAGCATAATTATAAGAAAGGTGCGTTCAGTAAAAGACCGAATGCTAGTTTTTCAAATTTTAAAATGTGAGATAGAGCACAGCAAGGAAGCCCACATCACCTGCAACTGGCTCGGATTCTACCTCAATCTGTGGTACTCACCATCAATCTGACAATAATATTAATATCCTAGGAAAACATCTTTGTATTTGTGAAGCCAATGCTGTCGTACATCACTGTGATTGAGACCCTTCGCATTTACGTAGCACCTTGCCATGCTCCAAGAGATTAGGAAGGTAGTGGAATTAAATTAAATTGACATTGACATTAATGTCAATTTAATTGACATTAAATTGTCCAAAAAACAGACAATAGAAAAGTGGAAGTACCAATCAGAGTAATAGATGGTATGAAGGGTAACACATAGTATCTCATAATAACAACATAACATACATACATAAAACATACTGTATATTGTTGTGGCCCTGTTCTGTTATCTGTGTAAAAAGGGCTTATGATGCTCAGCTCCATAGCCTGCCTTTGAATGTAGTCGTTGTGACCAGGCAGAAGAGCCCCTATCCTTTAACATGGTCCCACAGTCTGGCGTGTAAACATTGATTGAGTGTTTTAAAATCAGTTTGGGGTACAAGCCTATGGTGGTAAATCCTTAATACTGTGAGAAGGTCGAAATTCTTTCATCTTTGAGTGAATACACACTCTTATTTTGGTCAGCCTGTGTCTTTGGGTCTTTCGAACCAAGGGTCCACAGCCTTTTTTGCCCCACGGAATGGTTTACTCTTTTTATGTCTTTTCCTTGAAAGACATAAAATATCTCCAACTCCAGCAAAATCTAAAGACTTCTCAGCGACTATACTTAATCAGTGGGAGCCTTAGGTTTGTTTCCCTCAATATGAAGGTGCTATGGACTGGTGATGGGAGACAGGACATACAGTATGTAACACACTTTGATTCACGCTGACTGTTCCATGATTTATTTTTCATTCCATTAATTACACAAACTCCACTTTGCAAAATATTTGTTATTTCTCTTAAATGCAAGCAATGTTTTCAGTGCATTCGTAGCACTTTCAGGATTTTCTGCCTTGATTTTGATCCAGAATGACAACAGAGAGATTACTTATCAGCCCATCGTCATTTGCAAGAAAAGATTTTCTTCCCGCACTGACATGAACACAAAAGGGTCAATCCAGTGCACTTCTTGGTTCATCTGTGGTCAGGAAAAAACACTCCAATTCTGTTGACAGCAAAGGCAGGTTACTAAGAATAAGCTGGAATAAAAGAGTAAACACTAAGTCGTCATCTGCCAACTTCAGGATTGATTTCGTTCTCCCAAGTAGTGATGAATTGAGTTCAATGGCTCGGCTGGTGACGACGGCTGATGAACATACATTTATTGTGTTTGGTTATGACGGTTCTTGAAGAATACCAGTAGCACAGAAACACAGTTACAAGTTTGATGTTATTCGTGCGATAGTTTAGATCCTAAAATTGTTTGTTCATATTCAGCGGTGTTTTTCCCCTTAATTTTATATTAGAAGAAGAAGAAGCCTTTATTTGTCACATACAATCATACATGTAGTACAACGTTGAAAAATTGGTTCTAAGCATTTAACCCATCCCTGAGGAGCAGTGGGCAGCTATCTGCAGCACCAATTACGACCTGGTAGTGTGGCCGGGGACAACTGCTCTAAAGACCTAATTCTGAGGGACATTATAACAGAACTGAGTTGGTTTTAGCCTAAAAAACACCAATTCTTTGTCACAGTTTTCTGAATCAGGGTCAACGCGATGGACTTAAGGATAGCCTTCAGATTTGAGGTTTGGGAACCTTTTTGCTTGTGTAACACCCCCCTCACACACTCATACACATATACACACTCACATACGCAGACACACTCATAGCAACACCCCCCCAGACCAGTGTTTGTCTTTCATGCTGCTCCCATCAACACATTCTAGCGTTTGAACCCCTCAAGGGAGAAGAAAACCCACACAGAGCTCTCTAGGAGTCCATCAAAGGAAACTCAAACAGCCTTACAAACTATTTGTGTGCTCTAACATCAAACCCACAATGCTACGCTGTGAGCACCGTGCCATCATGATTTCAAACCACAATTTGTCAAATAATATGCTTTGTACATAGTAACTGACAGCTTTGGGTAAACAATGTTCAAGTACTTCAGAGGAAGTAGCATACAGTCAGAGGCTGTTTGTTCTGAGAAAAGGCTGTTAGAGCGTCACACACTTGAGATGCAGCCTAAAATAATATAAGTACCCGGCATCTGAATATACTATTGTCTTGGGAGATGTAACACAATATTTCTATATTTGCAAGTGTACCTATCTTTGTATGCTCAAAGGAATCCAACAAAAGCAGTTGATACAAGGTTTGTGAGACATTCACTGGAAGGAACCATCCCATTCACTAAATTTCACTAATAGGACTCATTAATCTAACTCAGCCTCGCTCACTTTGTTAGACCCTAAAGTTAAGGTTCTTACATCTTTAGTTCTGCAAGGACTAATGATTTCCTACTCAAATGGCAGCTGGCTCTCTCCACCTGACCGGTTCTCTTGGCTCGTATCAATCAAACCGGTTTAAGCTGGTACATTGGAACAGACAGATGGCACAACTGCAGATGGTATTTAAATGTCTAAACTTTCTCTCCTCTAAACTATGAATAGATTTGAATGATAAGAAGGGTCTAGGGCCACTTGAACAAAAGAGAACTGTAAAACAAGTTCAAAATACCCTAGATACCTTTCTTTATTCGGCTCAATAAGCCAATCAACAGAAACTTTGATAATTGTTTGCGCAAATATGCTTATCAACTTAGTAAGTCAGCCTAGGGCACATTCTGATGAAACAGGATGTGTTTGAAGTGTATAACATGAAAAATCTACTTTTAATAAAGTGGCTTACTTTACGAAAAGAAAATATTAATATGAGACAAAAATATGGAAAAATTGAACACATGATCCAAAGCTATGCATATGCAAAAACATGGACTGGCGACTATGTGATGGTGTAAATGAATAAGATAATAGTATCACTGGCCCATTATTGGGACTTTGCTCCCCACGTTGTTGAATTCATGTTTTATTATGTTAGGTCTATTTTTGTTGCAACTATAGTAGTGTATTAGGACCACATTGAAAAAATAAAACTGATTTTGAGAATAAAGTCATAATATGACAAGAATAATGTGGTAATTTTACAATAATGAAGTCTTAGTTTTGGCAACTTATTAGAGGATAAATATCAGTGTGACTGTTGTCAAAATGACAAACATGGACCAAAATTATGATTCTATTCATGTAATATTTTGTCTTTATTCTCGTAAAATTATTACTTTATCATGTATTTTTTCATTAAATGATCCTTATACTACTATGACCTTCTCAATTCTGAATTCATTCTAGTAATATCTGTAATATATTGTTCCTGTATAATCCCGAAGAGGACTGTGCACCTGCGTACGCATCATCCTCATTGATCACAAAAGCATCGGAGCACCTCTTTCAAAGATGATACAAAGGAACATGTTTTTAAACATTTAGAAAGAGAAAGTAAGACTTACCTAGCTCCCAAAAGATTAAGAACAAAGGCCAAAGGCCAACAAAACATTACCGTTTTGTGTAAACGGTCACTTAATATGCTCACTATCTTTACTGGTGATTTATATGAAAGCATAGGTCAATTTTTTGTTAACATAATTTCCATGGTACCTCTAGGTAGGTAGATAGATAAAAGATAAGATATACCAATATTAGTCCCACAAAGGGGAAATTTCCGGCGTTACGGAAGCAAGGTAGCAATAAAACAAACTTTCTAAAGGCTTTCTAAATGGTTCATTATTTTTTTATTAATTAAATGGAAAAGACTTAATAGGTCATTAATTTACATTTATAAACACCTTAGAACATAGCTCTCAATAATCACTGTGGGTTTTGGCAATATAAGTTACTGCGTCACTTTCTATTCTGAGACTAAGCAGTACATACAAATGTGTGCTCACTATTTGAAAAGCTAGTAATTATATCTAATGAGTTATAGCAGATTATACTATGATTCATAAAGAGTTCACAACTTAATTAATAAACTAGTTAAAAACTATTTACAAACCCTTAGTAAGGGTAATTAGTAAGAGCATTGAGTGGACGTGCCTTCCCAGTGTATTGTTGCCCTTCAAACCCAAAATATTAAATCTAACATAAGGAAACTCAATGAAGGTAGTCTTACTGCAAAGTGGTACCAAAAGCATAAAGTATAAACATTAAAAGAAAGTTTGGATAAGTCTAAGCCTGTATGAGAAAACCCAAACTCATGTCCCATCCTGTTGATAGGAATACAAAGAGGCTGTGACCTCCTGTAGTTGTATCCATCCCCAGGTGACCTGTGTGTGTGGTGCATTTTAATGTGTGACTTAATGTGTTTGTGAGTGTGTGTTTGTGTGATTTTGATGTGCAGCCTTTGAAGTTCTTCAATTTGGCCTTTGGCCGAATCTGTAGACAGTGCGTAAAACATGCTGTGGTTCTTATACCTCCCGGGTCACACTGGGTTCAGAATCCGCCTCCTTTTTTCCCTCTCTGCTGCTTTCTTTCCGTCAAATTCTAAGTAATACATTCTCACTTAGATGTTCAGATGGGATACTTAAAGGATTAAAGGCTGAAAGTCATGGTACAACTAAGTTAATAAGTAGAACGTATGTGTGCAAGGACACTGATGGTTGATGATGACACTGAGGTTACTGTAAAAACTCCACTTGTCGAGAGTCTCTATCAGAACAGTCTGACATGAAAATCAAAAAGTTCAAATTATGCAGAGTTGTAGGATCCCAACAAAGGATGTCTGCCCATCAGTTTTTGAGGAAACAGACCATATCCTGCTATGTGCATACAGAAAAGGGTATCCATACATGTCCCATTTAGCAGGGCAAAAAAAGTAACTGTGTTAAGGCACACAATATCATAATTATAAAAGAAAAAAAATATATAAAAAAATTTACCAATGTAATCCGGGCCCTCAGGCAACAAACAAGAAACTAATAGCAAGTCTCTATTGATTTGAAAGACAGAATATTCTTTTTTTAATATATATGAGGTCATTGCCACACTAAACTCACTTTTCTTATTCCGCATATGGATACAGTGCACACACTAAAATATTCAACATTGGAGTTACAGCTTGTCTGGTTTTTCTCTAGAAACCTACATTTCTGGATGTCATACGCCAATGATATCTAAAATCATGGTTTTAAATCAGATATCTAATTTTAGATGAGTCGTATAGGATAAGCTCTTTCCGCAAGTTCATCCATCTATCAATCCATGCATCCATCAATTTTCTTTAGCTAATTATTCTGTGGATCACAAGAGACCGGAACCTGTCCAACCATACATTGGGCGAGAGGTGGGCCAAAGTCGGCTGTTATGCCTGTGGGTTGAATTCTGTTGAAAATTCTGTTTTGTTTCGAACCAAAAGAGAAGTACAGTTGCTTTTGATTCAACCCACATGGATTACCATGAACTGGATGAATGAGAATCTACACATACAAAGTTACCAGTTCATCACAAGGTGAAAGATAGAGACAAACAACACTCACATTGAAAGCTATGACCAATTTAGAGTCACCAGTTCTCTCTTATTATGTCTATGAACAGTCGGAGGAAGTTTGGGTACCTGCGGGGAACACACATTGTGTCACTTCCTCTGCTCCCTCTATTCCTCCTAGCTAGGAAAGAGGTTTATTCCTCTTACGCTCTCCACCTCTCTTATTTCAGGAGTGGGATCGTGTGTACAGGAGTTCGACAAGTTGCGATTTCCAACTCTAGCACTCTAATAGAGTCAGTCTCGACCAGGCCATTGATTTTTGTGAAGTAAACCTCTATAATTATGACTAACATTATTCTCCATCTACCTGTTGAGTCTTTCCGTCTCCTGCCGACACCCACTCCTGCTTTTATGGATAGACACTGGACCAACTAAAGAGTCTGGGGGAACTTCGTACCCTTAAGAAAACTGAACTATTACTTGGAAGGTTAAAATTGTGTCTAATTTCTGCATCCTTGGGTTTCATCTGCAATCATTCATCATGGCACACAGGCATGAAACACACACAAAAGGACACTGACTGGATTTCAACCGAGTCCACTTGGTTCAATAACATAGTTTATGATTGGACAAAATAGAGTCAGTATAGCTCATCTTCATTCGTCATAAGTTGTTCTACTGTGAGTATAAGATGACTAAAGAAACCAAAACACCAATTTCAAGTGTTATAGCAAAATAATGCTCACTGGGCTGTTCCTGTTTTAACAGTACCGCCCTTAATCCTCTATGGAGATATCGATGTAAAGCATCAGTTGTAGTGTATTTCCCATTATCTGTGGCTAAATGAATTCCAAAGGGTGAAAGTAAAACGTTGTGGTGCTACACACCCAAAAGACCATCCAACACACTATTTTTTCCAGGTACCAAGGTTCAGGATCTGTTGGGAAAATTTTCCAGACATTATAAATTCACATCCGAATGCTGATAAAACATTTTAAATGATTTACAATGACGATACTAAACAACTGTCCCAGATCCTCAAACGTGACTTCTAAACACTGTGAGGAGATATTACAGCAAGGTGGCCAACCCACAGTTGCGGACGAGGACTGGGGTGGTTCTGTAAGCAGCTCACCCTCAAAACCTGACTCTCACTCAGCATCGCCTTTAAATAGAACTTTGATGTGTTTTCAAATGGAAGGCATCACTTTGGACCTGGTCGGCCTAACTTAAATAAAAACGGCAAGCACTACTTTCTGCTAATTTCCGCTAAATAATCTGGTAAATAGATGCCAAAAGAGAATACTGATTAGTTATATTGAAATTCCTTCATACCTTCCAGGTTTTAGAGTATTTCTAATTATATCATTTAAGCCTTCTTAATAAATGACATTTTCTGACCAATCATCAACTGTATACTGAGTGTAATTTTTTTTATCCATTCTATTATCTATCTGTGTATATTCACATTAATTGTCTGAATTCACCTATATTGCATGTTTTTTGGACTGTTGGAGGAAGCTGGGGTTCTTGGAGAGAAACCACGCAGACACGGGGAGAACAAGCAAACTCCGCACAGAAAGACTGGCAGAGGTGGATTCGTACCTGGTACTTTCTTGCTGTGAGGCAGCAGTGCTAACCACTGCACCAGCGTGTCGCCATGTCTGAGTTCTGTGTTGGCAATTATCCTAAAAAACTATCAAAACACCTGCTTTGATTTTTTTTTTTTACTCACTTCCAATAGCATCTGGTTAAAAACAAAGTCTGAGGATGTTTGTTTTTTTTAATGGTAAAAACAGTTTCAGACTAAGAAGCAGGAAGAATTGAAATTTTGAGTGGTTTATTGTTACTGAAATTTTATTGGGCTGTTCTTGGAGGCTAAAATCCTCCATGCAGACAAAGAGAAGGGATGCAAGCTGAGACGAACCACTCCATCGAGTGAACCCTGGTGAGGTTCCAGGAGTCTCACCTGTTGTTGAAGTTGGTGCAGTAGGTGAGTTCCTTGCAACCCAGCTGGCAGGGCTCTCTGACATCAGCTAGGCAGTTGATGAGCTCCGTCTCCACTGTGTTATACTCACAGAGCTGGTCAAAGTCCTGCCATGTCTGGCTGCCCCAGTTGGTGCTGATCTCCTGACACATGTCCCTGTAAGAGCAGAGAGCAGTCTGAGACATCTCACCTAAACCTGAACAAATCTCCTGGCTCCCACTGAGCTCTACCTGCAGAGTGAGGTGTTTGCTTTGGAGCAGCAGTGCAGCTTAGCACAATCCATCTTGGCTGGATGGGGGGTCTCTTCTTCAGGTGGGGATGGAGGGTGGGCACTGCCTAGAAAGCACTGCCACATGGGTTCCTGAGGCAGAGGCTGGGAGCCGCACTCCTCGATCAAACCCTCCATTATTTCATGCTCCGTGCTCATGGTGCGAAGGATTCGCCGGCAGGCCACCTGGCAGTGGGTCGCCTCGGCTCGGTCACAGCAGTACAGACCTGGAAAGACGGCATTGGTGACCAATAAAGCTTAAAATAATAATACAAGTGCTTTCGAGATCAGGCAGAGAGAGAAAAGAACGATCTTTACAAGAACAAACAACACTGAACAATGCTTGTAATTTGTTCAGAGACTTGAAATGATAAAAGAGAATTATTTGAGAGCAAGGAAATTAACTATATGTTTAGCAGCCAACTTAAAAAATTAGATGATGTTTGTCTGTTTGAAATTCATCTACCAGTAGTGTTTCAGGATATCCATAAGATTCCAGAGGGAGAAGGTGACTCGTATCAAATGCCTTTCCCAAAGTAGACCAAATCAAACAATAAACAAAACAGTCTTTTTAGAGTTAAAGGTTTCCAGTCCCCTCAACCCTGATAAGTACCCTTACGGATTATGAATAAACAGATAAGTGGTTCCGACTAACCACTTAGTGGTTGGTAAATTCTTTTCACAACCTGAAAGATTGAAAGAATCTACTCCTTCAGATTGTAGCAGACAGATATGGAAAGATTAAAACAAAAACATTACATAATTCGATACCATACTAGCAGCTGTTTTCTTTGGACCAGTCAAATATGAAATCACTACATCTAATGGGGGAATGATAATAAATCGGAGGATCGGATGTACGTCTGTGGTTTAGCGCACAGATGGACTCACTGTCTATGGGGCTACGTATGGGGTAGGACTTGGTGAAGTTGCTGACACAGCTGAGCAGCTGTGTGCTTTGACTCTGACAGTAGTCTTTGACAGCGTTGATCTGAGACACGGTGGGAGTCGAGTCCGTCCTGAAGATGGCCTGGCAGTACTCCCTGCAGGTGGTGTGACGGCCTGCATAGCCGCAGCATGTGGAGCCCACTGGGGGAAAACACAAAAAAACACATGCAGGTTGAAGGCTTTGATACACATCAGCAGTATCTGTAAGCAATAGTTCAGAAATGTAAAGGCTATTTTAAATGCTCAATAGCAGTGACTGTGTGTTTATAATAAGTGCTTATTCAACCTTTATCAAACATTATCAAACATTGTTTACTATGACGAAGAAGAAAAAGTCGTCATCATGTGCCAAAAAAATAAATCTGAACATCCAAAAAACATGACTGCTCTGCTGCTTTCCATAAAGTATTCGGTAAGACCATATTTTTAATTTCAAGTAAATGTAGTTCACCTATAAGTAAACATTAGTTTGCTATGGATCCATAGCATTGAAAACTAAGGGAACAATAACTGTGAGGTATTGGCCCCCAGCATTATGAGCTAATAGAAGCATTGCAAGCAATCATTGTGAGCTACATCAACAACGTCTATGAAAATTCATGAGAAATTCGTAATCAAATTTTGTTTTTAATTTATTATTCCTGAATATTGTTTCATGGACAATGACAACACACACATTCTGAAGAATTAATTGTAGCCGATGAATGTTCCATTTGTTTCTATGAGTGAAGACTTACTTTCATTTTTGGTGATGCAGCTGTAGAGGGAGTTCTGGAGAGAGAAGAGAAACGCTTAGTTGACATTCACTAACTCACTACAGAGCATTGTCTCTGAAATGGGGGGGGTGCATACTCATATTGGTTATTTACGTCTGAAAATCTTAAATCATTAATACTTTGTGAAATAATTTCACCACGATAAAAGTAATCTTCCTTTAAATGCAACCTTTAAAGTCCATAAGCTGCAAAAAAAACAATTTATCACGTATACCGTGGGTTATTAACGAAAAACCAAAATCAACAGAATTTCCGGGCTGTAACGAAGCAATTAAGCAGCTGAAAAATAGAAAAATAAGTGAACACTGTCCGACTCATCCCGAGCGTTACGTCATCCCTATCCCAGCTGCTATGAATCAAAATGATCATTCTGATTCTAAGCCTATTACACACATGGGTAATGAATACACCCACACATAGGGCTGTAGCGCTTGCGGGCCGCATAAAATTGTTGTGTTTGCCGGATGAGGCCCACGGGCCTCGAGTTTGACAGATGCGCTCTAGAGTCTAGACCATGGATCTTGTGAATAGGGCCATTGGACTAACCTCTGTGACTTTTTTGCACACTTTTGTTATGTCATTTTTAGATGATGCCTATAAAGAAAAAGGAAAATAAAAACAATGTTAGGGCCGTCATTCTAAAAAAATGTAATACATGTGGTTATACTATACTAGCATTAGATTATCTCACCTGTCTGCATTCCCTGCGACACTCAGCTGAGATAGCCAGTTCACAGCAGCCAAGGCCCACCCAGCCGTCTGACTTCCTGGATACTCCTGTGTACAAATAAAGCTATAAGTTGTGTGCATCAATTTCATGGAGGTTGTCTTGTACTGGCTCAACATGCCTTTATTAAGAGCTGCCTTTCTGTCACGGTATCTTGTAGTAATCTATGCAAATGTGGCATTTTATGCCTTTATTTTTTTACCGCAGCCAAGAAGACAATGAAACTTGTTTATATTTAGCTTCTTAAGGGGCATCAAAACAATTTTCTAGAGCTACAGCTCTTGGAATGAGTAAAAATCTATTACTTTTTACGTAGGTCGGATAAAGCTGGGGATCCAAGAAGTTTTTTGTAGCCTTGGCAAAGGTAAGTATTGTCCAACGGCTCTTCTATTTAATATTTACAGACCTTCATCAAATATTTTTAAATTTATTTTGAATGTTTGTTACCATGCTCTAATTTTTTTAATTTAAAAATATAATCAAAAGATTCCTCCAGTTATAGTTTCAAAATGTAAATTTACATTTTGAAACAGCACACCTTGAGGACCTTCACAGCTTTGGGAGAATCCAAAGAATATTAAACCTGCGACCAATAGTGGAGCTGGCATGTGGGATATTGTAAAGATACTTTGCTGCTTCACGACCAAAACAATTGGCCACAATTGAGGAAAACATACATTCTACCGGACAATTGTGCAGTAGACGGTCTGGTCATCAATCAGTGCAATTGTCCCATGCAGAAAACAATGGGCCTCATTCACCAATGTCTGCTTAATTAACTTATTCTGGTGAATCCTATTCTGCATGTAAGCTTGAGGTCGTGCCTGTGATCTGAATTAGCTAAGGTAAACACCGCGCCAATACGCAATAAAGAGCATCAGACCAGAAGTCCGTGTGTATCACTCACAAGACTGCCACAGATATTGCGGAGAAGAACAATGAAGAAAAGGAGAGATGATAAAAAGAGAAAGTATAAAGACAGTGCAGCTCTGGACTCAAAACATCAGCAGTTGTGAAGGGGAGATCCTGCTGATGGATGTCGACAGCAAATGGGCTGTCTTGTTTAATAGTGTCAGTAGCGGATGTAAAATAACACAAAAAAGATACATGGGATGCTATTACAGTGAACACTGCATCTGGAAGGGGGCGCTAAACAGCAGAAGTAAAAAAAAAACTGATATGATGTTAAATCTGAGGTTAAACTCCTTGCAAAACTAAGAAACGCAGCCAGTGCGTCCACTCACATGGAAACGCCCCTCCTCGTCTGATCTGATACTCTTTCACAGACAGCATCAACACTGGTCAGAAACTCTGACACACTTAAAGTAAAGTAATGAAAGTATGAAAGAATTAAGTATACACAATGAAACATTTTGTTTCTGAAATAATGGGTTTTTAATTATTTGTAAGCTGAATAATGCTATTTCAAATCCTTTTTACAAGATTGTATCCGTTTTTCCGCAACCGCTATTTGCTGTCGAACTTAAACAGCAAGCCTATGGTATAACGTTTGTTTATTTTAAAATACCATAATGCTTGGTAAAATAAAGAAAATCATAATTATTATTACAAATCATTATGAATGAAATAAATACTACTGTTATTTAAATCCTGTATTATCAAACCGTTTAATTGAAGAGAACTCAATAACCGGTTGTTTTTCATAAACATGCCATCTCTCAAATGTTAGTCAGAGTAGTAAGAGTGCTCTGGAGTGTTCATAGATTCCGTTCCTACTCAACAACAATTTCCAAACAAGAAAGTAATGGTGAATGCCAGACTCTTTGACCAGTCAAATATGAAATCACTACATCTAATGGGGGAATGATAATAAATCGGAGGATCGGATGTACGTCTGTGGCTTAGCGCACAGATGGACTCACTGTCTATGGGGCTACGTATGGGGTAGGGCCAGACTCACGACTCTCTGGACGTGAACTGAAACTATCAGTTCATACTCAAAAACACTCCAATGTGGCCGCACTGAAGAAGTTCTGCTAAAAGGACTGGGCAAAACTCCACCACAGGTGGGTTTACATGGGACACTTTTCTCCTTTCCAATTTAAACCCTTCTGAATTGCAATGGCAGTCGTCTGTTTACATGACTTGTGATCTTTTCCAACCCGGTTTTTACATGCATCGACTCACCTAATTGGGAACGCTTTCACAGATGTGCAGACGATTCATACTCCCGTTCATAAGGATCGATAATGCTTCGGTGAGATCGGTGCCGACCGCCAACAAGCGCCCAGAAGAAGAATATAACAAAGAGGGCGTGCGCGGAAGTGACCTTTCGCCCATCTAACCGTCCAAAAATGTTAAAATATTTCAAAGTTGCAATGAATAAATGACTCTCCGATGCAGACCGATACTGTTTTGAGGTTGCCGTATTTAAATTGCGTTGCGGCGCTGATGAAAACTTAGTGGAGCATTACATCACGACGCCAGGCATGTGCAGATACAACTCAGACAGAAGGCTTTCCCATACAGCATTTACATGCAGCGACTGGCTATTGAAAAGGCTTTCCGAAAGGATTTAGACTACCTCCTTGCAAAGAAATGAAATAATTCGGAAAGTTTTTTTCCATTCGGAAAGGGGTTGTTGGCACGCAACATTTTCTTTCTGATTAGACATCTTTTCCAATCCAATCGGAATTAGGCTGTCCCAGTAAACCCACCTACTGATGTCAGACACTCGCATCCAGTTATCAGAAGTGTTCGGCTGCAGTTGTTAATGCTAAAGGTGGGCCATAGAAAATTAAGTTCTGGGGTTGAATTATTTTTACCCTGGTGATGTAGATAACATAATAAAATACAAAAAGGATCATTTAAAACTTGTATTTGTTTTGAGAATAAATCAGGGTTCGATATATTTTCACTCTGTTGATTTCCACCACATTCCACTCCACTTTTCAAGGACTGAGGAAAGGTATTCTCCGTAGGCACGGAAATCATTCATTAGAGTTGGCAAGCTGAGAATAAGTGGTTAAAACATGAAAGAAAATCCATAAAAGCTCGACTGCTTCGAACATCCAAGAACTGATGATATCTCAGAGCCTGAGAGGACCTAAAGGAGGCTTGTTCATAAAAGTTTAAATCTTTCCAGATCCTTCAGACGCCAGTATTAGCAAAGACAACGAGGTAGGAATAACAATGCCTCCAAATCTGGAGGCCATTAAGGCACTGACAGGTATATTTGTTCCAAGCACAGGCAGGAGGATTCAGGCCTTTGATCGTTTGCATGCTGTCTGCTCTCCCCACAGCTTTTTACGGCTTCACTTACTGCTATCGCTTGCCATGCAACCAGCTGCAGACAGTACAACGTCATGTTTCATGTCAACTCTCTTGTTTTGCTTTAACCGTAAGTGCATTCAATTTAGTCATATAGAAAACACACAGAACATCCATTTTCATCCCATTATAACAATTATGGTTGGCAAAATATATAAGTATTGTTGTGATTACACTATGCAAAAATATTGACAAATTCACAGTTCTATTACTAAAGCAGAGGAAAATACATTTAAATTGAAGGCATTTTGGTGTCTCGTGATTTTTACTGAATGATGCAGATAGAGCAGCAAACACAACACACTTCATAGAACACCAAAAATAAAAATAAAACCCTGTGGGTCCATAATTGCATATTTGGCCCATTGTTCATGCAAACATATTGATTGATATAGTTCCTCTCTTACCTGGAAGTGTAGAGTTGATGCACATCCAGAGTTCATTCTTGAGGCAAATGAGACATAAAGGATTAGTAAAGTTATATTGGTATTTGGCGAACAGGTGGTCCAAATATAAAAGCGTAAACCCACCAATTCTGGTAGACAGTGTATAATACATTATTTTGTATTATGAGTGATAATATTCAGAATTAAATGTTTATCAGATTAAAATACCATGAAATTAACGCCTGGTTCAAAATATAGATTGTAGCCCAATTTGAACCCAAACTGGTCAATTTCCATGCATCAGGTCCTTGAAGTATGACATGATAATTGTATACTGATTTGTTGTTCGGGACGCTCCATGGCAACAGTTGGAAATGTTTTTTTTTGTCTGACCTATTCTGAAGAAAACCAATAGAGTGAACACAGACTGGGTTCTGGGTGGAAAAATAATAAAAAAGGAAATTTTTAGAAATGTGGATTTCCTCCAGAAACGGGTGCACACATCAGAACCTGGACACAGAGGTTTTGTTGATGTGTCCAAATGGCTAATATGTGATTAAGAAAGGATACATTCTCATTACTATTACTATTATATTATTGTGCGTAAGTATGGACAAGATGAATGCAGGTCTTCAACGCTGAACATTAAAGAGTCTTTCGTCATAAGGTCCATTATCGTAGCTCAGATTTCAACATCCACCATAAACCGTACCATCAAAAATGGCAAACAGAGTTTTGGTTGGTCATGATAAGCCCGCTACCAGCCACTAAACCAATTGGGTTTTGGTTTTACTCTGGTGCAAGTTTTTCCTTCGCTTTAAAAACAAGCAAATGGTTTGGGCAACGGTTTGAGGGTGTGTCAATCTGTTCAAACATGGTTCAATTCTGTTTGGAAACTTACCGAACAACAAGCAAAGACATTGCTTAAGTTGAAAATCTGAAGAAGCTGTGAGACATTTTCTTTTAATTCACATAGGGCCATCATTACATTCCAAAACCATTTTGAAAAACAGGAAGTGTTGAAATGTTATGGAATTGTTCATCACAAACAAGCCTGTCTGTCTCCTCTGCCTAAGGGACAGAGAGACCTAGGAAAACATGGAATGACAAGTATGGCAGAATGAAAGCCTCTCATGCTCTTGAGTTTCACAGAAAAGTAATTTGTGCAGACACACGTCGCTGCTTACACACTCCTCCGTGTCTCTTGGCTGGAGAACAGAGGTTCCTGACAATGGGTGTCAGAATTATTTATGATTAGCAGCAAAGTCTCTCCCCATGATTTGTCATGAGGCAAAGGCCAATAAGGCAGGAACATGACAGGAAGAAAAATGAAGTTTAAACAAATCATCGCAGAAAGGCTCCAGCCAACCCAGAGAGTGTCTGCATGTTTCTGCTACAGGCTCTCATTTATGATGTTTTGTGTTTAAGTGTGGCTGTCAAAGTAAAGACTTACACTTGTAAAAGTATAACTTTATAATCCTCAAATTGGGGCGGCAATAAAATGAAATGACATTATTGTTTTGATATTATGACTTCATGACTCTATTCTCGTATCTTGTAGTATTATGACCTTATAGTTATAGTTTATGATATGTTACAGTTGTTCCAATATTCTGGTAACCAAACAAAAACCAAAAAACAGCTTCCTGTATGAATAATTACAGATCAGATGCCAATTTTAACTCACAAGCTAGTTAAGAATACTAAATAACATGTTGATAAAGGATTTCTGAAGTAGTGGCTTGCTGTAGAGGATCAGTTTTGTCACTACATAACATCCATGAATCTAAATCCAGGCTTATTTGGAGAATGAGTAAATCCTAACCAGATTTAGAAAATGGTTGTGACCACAGCTGGTGTTGTTGGACTGATATAGGGAGTGGACTCACCATGGACTCTGGGCAGTAGCTGGGTAACCTCTGGAGGAGATGCTTCAGACGAGACTCACTCTTTATGGTCGTGAGCTGGAAGATAGCAGCAGAACCACAATCATTGCAGCCTACTGTAAACCACTGCCAATGTGTCTAGAGGATTTTCATGAAGAAGATGAGAGGACATTTCTACATCATAATAATAATAATATTAATAATAATAATAATAATAATAATAATAATAGAATGCATTACTGATGTCTTCAGTAAACTGGGACTTTACACAATTTCTTTGCGTGGCAGAAATACAGAGTTGAATTTGCAACAGGCAGCTGGCAAAATACTGTTGTCATTTGCTTAAGATGAAAAATGTTGTGATGCTGTCACATGAAAGCAGATCATCACTGAGATTCTCCAACAGTCACGAGTTCAAACATCGGAAGGACTTTCATGCCGAAGTGTTGGAAGCTTATCGGAGGGGTCTGTCATATCTATGACTTCCAAAGCAAAAACCTAAGAGCTTACTTTCTTTCATGACTTTCTGCATGGACCAGACTACTTCCCCTTAGGCCCTAGTTAGGACATTAAATCTGACGAAAGATGGTTTATCGAAGACTATACTTATATTATGGGATCTCCAGATTTCAGAATCTATCTCTGTTAGTGGAGTCATATTACAACATAATCTAATGATTATGTCATTAAAATCTAAACTTTAGGAATTATGGAGAAAAATCTGTCCAGGAACTAATTTCCTGAAAATGGACACTTTTCTTCTTTCAGAATTAAAACATTCCAAAATGATATTACTGTTTGACTGTTTACATACGCAGTGATCTATTCAGAAATGGTGTTTACATGCAACGACACATCAATCAGAAGAGCTGTCAACAGCTCAGTGACGAGCGCAAAAGCAACCAATAGATGATGAGTTTCATCAGAAGGTGGGCATCTATCATGTGATATGGGCAGTTTTTTCTGTTACTGTGATACTTTTAATGAAAAAACAGCTTGATAATAACATACGTTTACTCTTGTAGCCTAATGGAGACATGAAGGAGAGGAAGGGAAAAACGACATCAAAACCTTAGCGGTCACTCAGTGGTTTTACTCTGACCAAAGTTTGGCTTACATTGTACGACATTAGAGTCGTAGCGGTTTCATTTCAAGTCACACTGTATGAATAAAACATTTGCGGAGGCTCAGTATTGCTGTGCTCATACTTTAAGAGCCGTCCAGCTCCTGCAGCCCGTTGTCGCTATTGACAATTGTTAATAAAGCTTTGTTTGAAAGTTCTGGGGTACAAAAAAGTTTATTTGAAAGCAACATTATAATAATACAGTAATGAGCTGTCTTGATTATTTTTTACCATCCTGTATCCCGAAAAAGGTACCAGAGTATCTGGACTCGTAGGTGTCTAGAGCGCCATGGAATGTATGGCTGATTTATTCTGCAGGTAAGTGAGCTACATTTGACTTCATAGAGTGTTAACCTGATAGCAAGCACCACTCTGACAGCTGTGAACCTCTCATTCGTCTTTGTGGTTCAGCTGCTATCAGCAACACACAACACTTTCTACTTTATGACTATTTAATAATTATAATTCACAAAACACGTTGTGTTGTGTTGTTGTGTGCTGAGTTGCCATGGCAACTCAGCAGCTCTGCCACTTGTCACAGGCGCAGTGAGAAAAGAAGCCGCTGACGTCAGCCGATCTAGTCGAGACCCTGCCAAAATTTCTGATACAACAGTAAACCATCCAATCCTCCCACAGTTGCCTGTCAGATATTTATTGGCCCTCCTGACCCCCCATAAACTTCACGACAAATGACGAAGGACTAGCACTGTCAGACGGCCTGGTAATCAAACTTTTAGCTCTTACAAAACCCCTAAGTCTTACAGATTTTCCAGTCCCTCCAGAAAATCAATGGATTTCTTACAGGAAAATACAAAAGCCACTCACATTTTTAAAGAAGTGGTAAGCAGTATTTTACAGTGGTGACGTTGATATAAAAGATAAAAGACACGTAGGATAAGACCCAAGTTTTGTGCACCATGATTAGATAATTTAATCATTAATTCACTTTTGCTACTTTCTGGACTTCAACCTATTTTTCCTGTTGTTTGCATATCTTCCTTGTGGGAAAACTTAAAGAAAGGGATACAGATTTTACAGTAATGTTTCTTGTGAAACTTTTTGTTTGAGAATGATGTATCTTGACGCCATCTAGTGGATGTAAGGAAGTACTGATGTTGACATCACCGTAAAGTTGCTTTCAATGCTATAAATCTGCCGATTATAGCGTGGAAATCTTCAGTCATAGATGATAGTGATATTTATTCAGTGTTTCCCCTACCGTTATATCCGGGGGGGCCTCGCCACCCCAAACGGAACCCCGCACCTTCCCCTGAAGGTCAAGTTAATTTAATTTAATTAAATTTTCTATATAGTGCCAGATCCCAACCGAAGTCATTCAAAGATAACTTTCCTATAGAACAGGTCTATACCATGTCCTTTTATTAAACAAACTAAATAGCCTTATCTTGTTAATCTCATTTACACATTGCTATGTCTCTACATGGTCGCACATTTACAATTCTTTACTGCTCTCAGTATTGCGCACAGCGGAGTTCCGCCCCGATGCGCACACACACACGCACGCACGCGTTCACACAGGTGTTCACACAGGTGTGCACACTCCCACCAGCGGTTATAGAGCACACGTCGGAAAATATGTTGCATGAACCACCTGAATGTTTTTCTGCCCCCCCCCCCAAAAAAAACACCCTGTAAACCTAGGGGAAACACTGATTATCCATCTAATTACTAATTTAATGTTTAGGTAGTTTTATCTATTTTATAACATGGCAAGAAGTAGACTGCGTTTGAAGTAGAAGGGACAAGGTATAAATTGTCTCCTTAACATGATCTCACAGCAAAAATTTTGGCAACTCTACAGATTTCTAATTTCTTAAATATCTATAGTTTTGGTTTTATTTGACACTTGTGTGCATAATGTGCTCTTTTTGTGCCCCGTAGACCTAGTAATGTTATGTTTAATGTTTCAAATCTGCTTGTTCTCTGTTTATTGATTGATTTCATTATTCTTGGATTAGATTCATCTGGGAAACTGAGAATGTTTAATTTGAGCAATAGCAGAATTCTGTTTGACCTGTAAATCTTTCTCAATTTATAGCTTAAGAATGTGTTAGTGATCATGTGTCCTTTGTTGGAACAAACTGAACCAGAGGAATGAAATACAGATAGACAGTGACTTCACTCCCTTCACAAATGTCCTTATCATGCCTGCAGAGCTGACAAACACCAAATGGAACGTCAGTGATTTGCTGGCAGGGAATCAAAGAAGAAATCTCTCTGATTCAACTTAAGACCACCGATGAAAACCAATGAGGCCAGCAGGGCACTTGTAATACTCTCAGTCTGTATGAAAGATGAATGGTTGCCGGTTGGCAGAGTGACGGACCCTTTCCCAAGCACAGTTCTATTCAGTATTCAAAGAGTTCAATCCAAAGAAAATACTTTTTGTGGAGCAGCAGTGTGCACTCGTGCCATCAAGGCGTGAGAGTCTTTGATTTTTTTGTTCTATTTAAATAGGGTTGGCCAAATGATGGTACATGCTGTGCAGCAGTAAAATTATCACACAGCATTATACAAATAGTGGCAACTGCAGTTGGAGTTGCAAGAAATCTAAGGACATCTGATGGTTCTATGTGTCTTGATTCTTATCCATCTTGAGGGTTTTTTCGGGTTTTAGTGATCAGACAAATTACGTTTTGGACTTAAATGAATGGAATTTACAGCTAAATCAATTATTTGGTAAAGAATAAAAGATAAAGATGAAGGTGATGACACAGGTAAGTGATTTCAAACTCTCACTCACATCAAGCATCCTCAAATTGAAAGGCATTAGACAATGAACCACGGTTTGATTTTGTGCCATGGCCTTCTATCTGATAAGAATCTTTCTTTTAGTTGTTTTATTAAGTTTTATAAAATATTGTAATACATTGTATTACTTAGATTAAACTCTCCTTGTTCTAATTTGTTGCTAAGGACCTCTTGAAACTTCCCCCTAAAACCCACTTTTAACGACATGGCTCTATGTTATCTGGGTGCTGCAATCGAAATAAATCACCATTCACACAATAAACAAAACTTCAGACAATATCACATACATTAATTTACTTAGTTTAGTCCTGTTTAATATGAACGTCCCAGGCCAGCAAGATCATAACACAGAAACCACAACCTATGGAGAACCGATCATTTTCTGGGAGTAACCATGCACAAGGCAGCTCCCATTAGAGCTAATATTGTCCTGATGATTACAGTGTATTCCTGACTCCCATCCCTGACACCCCAAAAACAGAAGCTCACAACATGTAAGCTTTATCCACAGCCCCAAAGGGTATTTGAAGCCATTGCATTTCCAAATGGGCCATTATCTTTCCATTTCAATCTTTTTCATCTTTAAGGTGTCCCTCCCAAATCTCTGTTGCTTTTTTAATGTCCTTCTCTATCTGTTTTCTTTCTTTTTCTGGCAAACAAAATAGTGATGTCGGCCAAAAGGAGCAAAATGAGGTCTGTCTAACATCCCTCTTCAGTGGTTCCTCCACTTCAAAAGCAGAAGGCAGGTTTGAACTCTGCTTTGTCTCTCTTTGACATACAGAAGAGGACATGGAGGCTTAAATGAGAGCAATCATGAGAGAGCGAGAGAGAGAGAGAGAGAGAGAGAGCGAGAGAGAGAGAGAGAGAGAGAGAGAGAGAGAGAGAGAGAGAGAGAGATCAATTAATAGAGAGAAACACGAAAAACTTAACACCATTCCCCATCAAAAACATCTATTCATAGGTTGACTATTATGGGTTGTGAAGTGGGCTAGTGCGTGTGTTAGTGTGTGTGTTAATACCTGGTCACAAGCTTCTTTGCAAGGCGAGAGCTCTGCAGCATGGTGGCAACAGGAGGGATCTGCAGAGAGATGAAGAGTTAAACAATCAGGACCTCACCATTAGAGACACCAGCAGCAGTTCTTCTTGAATTACTGAGCAGAACAGAGATCTGACTGCTGATTCCTGCATCACTTTTTCTCATATTCAATGCAAAATGTGGATCACTATTAAGACCTGGTACTATAATCCATCCTGAATAATCAAGTCATGAAGACAAAATTAGACAGAAAGTACCAAAACGAAAGTCCAGAGGTCAATAAACTTATGATTAATGCATAAAGACACCGCTTCAGTAACTGAGACAACATCCAATGCTGGTCATATTCTTTCTGAAGAATATGTGCTAATGAATCACAAAATACGACAACAGAGACCTCTGACTGTTGATCAGATGAAGTCGTATATCAAAGAAAAATGTGTAAGAATTCCATTTTAAAGCGTCACAAAAAGAAATTCAGAACAAATTCAGAAAAAGCATGTATTAAAAATAATGAACTTTAAATGATTCCAGTTATTCCATTTTATTAATAGATAATGTAATGTCCGAACTTTTGAGCTGAATGAACTTAAGGATGAAAATGTTCACTTTCTGCCTGATATATCCCGACCGGTGACAGTTGCCATGGTAACCACATAATCAATGGTATTCTTTCTTCAATTGTCACATGTCACCTCAGGACATGACGCTGAGCTGGACGTGCTAGAAGAGACATCCAGGCAGTAGCAAGGTGCAAGCTCTGCTTTCAACCACTAATGTTTGAATCTTTGTCTCTTGTTTTTTTTTTTTTACATTAAAAAGGTCAAAAAAACAAGATTCAGCCAAATATTCAAAACCTCTCCTGCAAAGACAGAACTATGTTATGACTCATCGTGATTTAGCGCTCCTCTTTAACTGAGCAGGATAACAATACGTCTGACTGTCTTTGTCACATTTGCTGTCAGGAAATATGTTGTTGTTGGCACCTTATCGAGATGAGAAATAAAGATCACATTGAAATATTTTGTTCTTTTTGGTTCAAATAATTAAAGACCCTGACAGGAGTTCTTTCTTAAAGCAACACGATTTCTTCTTCACTGATGTTTTTTATGAGGACAACAGGATATGTTTCCAAATGTGAATGAGACCTAAATGGTGTTTAGATACATTAAAGTAAAACTACTTTATACATCCTTATTGAGGACGGGGCTGTAGTGCCCTTAATATAATTCATTTTTCTATATAATTCCACTTTTAATGCTGAGTTCACAGTGCATACCACGTTAAATTGTCACGTGGTACGATTACATATATCAATAGTTGGGAATTTGCGCTGGGCAAAGTGAAAAGCGAAAATGGCACGACACACATTTTCATCTTCTTTACTGAAATTTGCATTACTCGAGTCAAGTTTTTAAAACTTCAGACAGCAAATTGTGTGAATTAGTGAGAGCTATCAACATTAAGACATTAAAACGTCATATGTCCGGATCTCAATATGATGCAAAGGTGGAGGAGTCTGTCTGTGTAAACTCAGACACAGCAATATTTGTTTTTCAGACATATTTGTGACTCCTACAACAAATACAGAGTAGCATTTATGTTAACATTGTTTGTGGTCGATAAATGAGTGAAATTAAACATTGAATATTTTTCTATTATCAAAAATGTGCGTTGCCTGTAGTGTGAAGGCAGCCAAATGTGATTGAGGTAATAGGAGCAGTGATTGGACATCCATATCAATAAACTAGCAGTCGAGGCAACAGGACAGGTTAAGGTGTGACATTTGTGTTTGTTTTATCAGCTACTTGAACTGTCTTGAAATTGCAGAGACAGTTCAAGTGCCAGGATCTCCTTAACTTCTGAACAGAGAACGAGATCAGTAACAGGGTCACTAAAGGATCTGCTTGGTGAAAGTTGCCCTGATCCTGTCAATTTATTGACCACCTGAGGCATATATTGCTATGACCGCGTGATCCTTCAGTCTCAGTGGCAGATTGCATGGCAGTTGAACCACATGAGGGTTGACATTGAATGCACATTGTATCAAATCTAGAGCTACAAACATGTCATCACCAACATAGAATTGTTTCAGATTGAAGGACGCACAAAACTTGAATTATATAATAACAGTTAGTCCAAAAAAAAAGTGCAAAGGAACAACCCGAAAAACATCTACAACAACAAACTAAATCAGACACTGAAAAATAATCTCTGCGAGGAATGCATGATGTTTCAAGATGTTGAGTTAGCAGAGCAGCTAAAGCTAAGGAGAAGGCTGAGTCCACCATGAGCTCACTATTCATATTTACTGTCTGTTGAAAACAATAACCCAAAGGTTTTTGTTAACCTGTTTGGGTGGTGGTGAGGACAGCGGAGAAAATCATTGGGACTTCACTTCCAACCATCCAGGTCATTGCAAAAAAACGCTGCCTGACCAGGGCTCGCAACATTAGCGGATACCCCTCCCACCCCCAACATGGACCGTTCTCGCTGTTGACCTCTGGAAAGAGGTTCCGTAGTCTTCGGAGCAGAACAGCCAGGCTCAACAACAGCTTCACTCTGCAAGCTATATCCCTGCAGAACTCCAAATAATATCCATCAGCCCTCCATTACATATACATACACACATACACACTATACAGGACTGCTCCATAAGACTGTTGACAACACACTCGCAAAAATAGTATTTTATCTATTTATTTTATATAGATTTTTATTTAAAAAAATATATTTATTGTACTGTATTCACTTTAGGTACAACACGTGTTGCTGCCCTATTTCTTTAAATCTGTTTTCCGAGCCAATGCTACGTAATTTCGGTCCGATGAGCAATTTTATGGTTTAAACTGGAATGACAAATAAAGTCTGTTTAAGTCTAAGTCTAAGTTTTGTACCTGTATTCATTTGGAAATGTGCAAAATGCAACTTTATTTATACAAAGTTAACAAAGTTACTGTAAAGGAGCAAAAGCCTACTATTGGCAAGACAAAGGACAACAAACAACTCCAAGTCACATGAACATTTCATTAATATGCCCTCACAAGAGGATCCAAGCCATAGTACCTTCCAATCAAACCCTAAAGTCAACCAGGCTCATAGACTGTTTTGTAACCTCAAAAGGGACCACCTTATAAACTGTCTGATCTCCATTCTCACTGGTTCTCTGATGAAGTTCTAGTAGGCCGAAACATTATCGTGCATGATGTTATGACCAGGCCAAACTGTATTGCTGTTACCGAGATTAGACAATTTACACTGGAATTTTATTCGTTTTTGTCTTTCTCCTTTTTTTTGGATAATCATATTGTGATTTTATGTTTTGGGTTGATGCGCAACAAACGAACCTGTTGCCCTTATTTAAAGACTTTTAAAAAAAAGAAAAGAGTAGGATAAAGGGCTTTGGTAACCTGGGGCGATTTAAAAGGTCTGTTGCATCTGTTAAATTCAGTGGCGTATAAGATATGGAATCATTTTCAGTCCAGTAACCTTTATTCTGAGATTTGTTTTTGTCACGGGATGTCTTACCTCTTTGGTGAAGGTCAGGCTTATTTTACATGTAATGAACAAACATATATGCACAGTTTTCCAGTTAATTAAATGTTGCAAACTATGTTTGTGCATGCTGTCAGTTTTAAAACATTTAAGAAAAATTACGAATCCTCCAAATATGGTATCGGTAGGTCAGACAATAAACAATCAGAATCTGTTAAATACAATCTGTATAGAAAATTTCCAATTTGAGCATCTTGATTGAGGAATTTGACTGATTAATACATAAAATACAACCCTATACGCCGAAGATAATATTTTATATATATGCCAATTTCTCTTGCAGAACATAAGCCGAGAGTTTTTCCCTGGCCAAATTTTTTTCTCTGCCAGGGTGTTTTATACCCAGGGAATAATTTAGGCTAATACAGTTTAGATTTCCGCGTATAAAATGGACTAAGCCAGAATATACACCTCTATTCCATAATATACCCTCTCCTTTTCCCATTTGATAAGATGTAGTGTTAATAAGATTTAATGTTTTATTGATTGATATCAATGTTATTCTTTCTAATTGTCAAACATCAAACAACATTTACTATCACATTGAAATGTTTAGTAATAATCAGAAGTTTGTTGGGTTGCAGATTAGAATTCTGAGATTGTCATCCATGAACTTTATTTCACAAAATTTTGCTACACACATTAAAAAAATGTGAAGGAAGCCAGACACACAATAACTTAAATACACGACCTTGTGAAGGATCTCATCCCTCGCATGGATGAAATCCAAACGGACATATAAACTCATCTGGACAAATTAGGGGAAAAGGAGAAGATAATAAATTAAGGGTGGATAGATTTTTTTTTTACAGACGTTTGACAGACTAAACACAAACACGGAGGTAAGAGTACTAAATACAATGGATGAAACACACCTCAAAGAGCATGCACAAATTGCAATCTCAACTCAGATGACTCCCTTGAAGTTATAAAGTTAATCAATTATGTCAATATAAAAACTTTAGGTGGGAAAAAAATGTTTTAATGAAAAAAAGAATTTAATTCACATTTATAGCCTTTATGTTATCTTTTGTTATCAAATGCTGCCATCTACCTAAAAATTAAAATAATGTTTTATTGTTGGGACTGTAAAACAAATGTATAAATCAGGGGATATAATCTGGCATAGGGGGGGTATAGTTTAGACTCGTCTATTTTACGCCATGGGGTATAAAGTAGGCTAGCCCATATCATATCCCGGGAGTTATTCCAGACTAGCATTAACCATACCCTGGTTTTTTCTACAATGGTTTAACTTGAAGTGTATGTTTATTTCAAGCAGTGTGAGCCTCTTTCGTAGGGCCTTAAATTGTGTTACAGCCTACCCAGTCCTTAGTAGGAATTGTCTTTTCCAGCCCCTGCTGTCTCCACAAACTGCCAGCAGCCCCTTGTTAGCCCCTCCTATTTTGACCCTTACTGGCAGCTATTATGAGACTCAAAGGAAGGTCATAGTATTTGACAGTTATGACACAGGCCGATGAAAACCATAACACCTGCTTATCAGAACGTTCATGTGTGTGCAGTCATTTATGTTTTGGTATTCAGCTGCCTTACGGTGGAGTTTCTGGATTCCATCATTGGATCTGTTAGACTCAACGTTGATGCTCTAAAGAAAAGCAGATTTTCAATGTGTGTGTGTGTGTGTGTATGTGTTTGTGTGTATGATATGGAGCACGCATAATGGACAGGGTGAATATATCTGAAAAATGTTTTAACCCTTAATTGATCTGTAAGGGTTTTAGCAGTACTTCATGTGGTCATGCTGCATCATGTAGATGTTTTTAGTTCTTTCTTTCTGTCGAGCTGCAGAAAATTGAACTGAAGCTTTGCCACTTAAAGCAACATCTTCATCACTGGTCCTTGGTTGCATTCAATTGTAATGAAAAATTGGTTGGTCTTTCTGGCAGCTTTGCTCACCCGGAGCGGTGTACATTCACGCCAACCTTCCCACAACAATGGATCCGCCTTTGGGAGCAACTTGGGGTTCAGTATTTTACTCAAAGACACTTGGACATATAGACCGGAGGAACTAGGGATTCAACTAGGGCTGCAGTTAGTGATTATTTTAGTAATTGAGTATTCTGGCGATTAATCGAGTAATCGAATAAGAAATGTTTCATGTTCTAGTATTTTTTAAATTAAATCCCTTTTGCTTTGTTCAGGTGCAATAGTAATACACAAAACAGAAAATACAACAGGTCTATGGAATGAACAACTAATTGTTCCCATTTTTAAAAAAAATGGCAAGTTTATTCCTTGAATTGCGGTAACATCTGTCTCTGCATTGTGCACTAAAACAGTTGAAATAAAAAATGAGATTCGTTGTTGTGAGATCAATCCTTAAAATCTGCAATGTTTTCCAGCGCTTTTAATTTATTCACAGCGTGGGTCTATCACGGCTCCAGAAAGGTTTTTCTTGGACGTGTTTCTAGATTTCATTATTTCTTACTTTCCCACTTATTTTTGAGCTTGTATTAAAAAAAAAAAACTCTCTGCTGTGGTCTAGATCTCAAATGTTAAAGGCTTTCTCATTCGGAAAGGGGTGCTTACGTGGAGAATTTTTTTTTTTCAAATTAGGCATTTCTTCCAATTTTATTCGTAATAAGAGGGTCTTACCTAATGTCTCATTTATGACTGAATCCAAGGAACTGTGAATCCAAGGAATCACAGTTCAAACACCCATCCACTGACCCCCACAGTCACTATCTATCTGTCAGTCTTTGACTTTTAACCTCCCCAAATTTGACGCAGAGTGAGCATCTGTTCGCACTTAGAGATAGGTTATCCAATTCGTTTACCTCCCTTCACCGGTTGAGATGCGTGTCCGGGGAGACGCCGTCCGATAGATGACAAGTGAGAGGAGATGATTACTTTAATAATAATAATAGTAATAATAATTACTTACATTTATAAAGCGCCTTTTAGAGAGTTCATCCTGTTTGCTACGAGTAGCTAGCAAAACAGGGACAGTAACACCATGCCAGGGGTAAGTAGGCTTCTGTAGGCGATCAAATACTTTGCCTCTTAAAACAAACAAAGAGGATGGGAAGGGAAAAACTACAATCCCTTGTTGCAGCTTATAAAATTTAAATAAAACATTCCAGACATTTTGTTTGATTTAAAAGTTTAGTATTAAATATTGTATTTTAACTTTTTATTTGATTTGTTGAATATTTTCGTTGGACATTTCGTTTAATTTGTTTCCCTTTTTCTGCTTATGGGGAAAAGTATCCAATAGCGTGATCCAATGGGGATCTTTTACATCTCCTCAACTCATCAACTGTTTTTCAAGTAATATTTTACGTTATAGTAAGTACAGTACAGTATATTATCTCTTATTTTGCAGATAAGGGTATTATTCATCCTATAGAGCTTAAACAAATGAACAGTCTCTCTCTCCCCCTTTTTCTCTCTCTGAGAGAGAGCATCTCTAAACAATGGCAGGTGACATAATAATTTGAGGCAGAGGGAGGGATGATGGGGGCCTTTCAGTTATGTACAGTAGGAGGCCCTGGCTGGCTCCTAATGAGCTGGTCCATATTGTGTCATTCTCAGGACACACACAACAGGAAAAAGAAATTCCCCCAGCTACATCGTTATATTAATTTTCCGAAACACATTTTGCCAACCACTCAGCTGCAATGCCTAACTTCATTCAGTTGTAACTCTATTTGACAAACTTGATTCTGGGAGCCCAGGGGATCATGAGGCTCAGGATTCACATTCACTAAAAACAAAAGGGGCTAACAACACAAACACAAACACAGAGCCAACAAATTAGTCACAACTAAAGACTATTATATCTTAAAAAATACCAGCATATACCATTTAGACAAATTATAATGCCAGTGAAGATGGTATTAAACAAAATCAAATAACCTCCAAGCATTAAGAGTTCAACAGATGTATAACCAAGACATCATCAAAGATTGGATTTTAGCTTCCCACAGTAAATATATTGATGTTTAAAATGCTCCACCCACAGAACACTCTTTTGTAGGGCTGGGCGATTAATCGTAAAAACAACGCAATCTTGTTACAGACATATGTACGATCTATTTTCTGAAGTACCGTGATTCTCTAGCATTTTTATTTATACCTGAGCTAAACCAAAACTCAATAGCTTAACCTCAGCTTATGTTATGACGAGCGAGTGTATAGATACCCGGCCGATCTGATTGGACGGTTAAGGCCAATCTTGATCAATAATCTTTTGGTCTCGGGCCGGGATAGGAAAAATATTTAAAAATTATGTTCTGGTTAAAGTCGGGCTGTGTCACGTCAGAGACAGCCAAAGTTGGGTTCGGTCGTGAAAGACAATTCAACATGATGCTTTCAAGATATCGTAGGGAAAACCCAGTGTAATAATAATAATAATAATAATACATTTAATTTATAATGCACTTTACATTTGGATCAAATCTCAAAGTGCTAACAGCAATAGAAAAGCAATGTATCTAATGTCAGTGTCTGTGTTGGCCTAATTAACTTTTTGGTTATAAATGTGGTTTTTACGTTATATTGAAATCCCTAAGCGTAGGCTATGTGCTACTTTTGTAGCTGTAAATTCTTATGTCGACTTTCGGTTTTCGGTAAAGTTTAAAACTATTGAAAATCATACAGGGAACTGTTTCTTTGGAGGGATTTTGATTTACTTCTGGATGTAGAGTCTTACAAAGCGATTTGTGAACAGTAAGACTCCAGTTTAAGTATATTTATAACTGTTGATGAAAACATGTAATGTGTGTAGCATCTTCTATAGGTTAAAAACACCAGCTACAAGGGCATAGAGCTAAAAACATACCCTTTTAAATTTGTTTACTCAGCTTGAATTATCAAGGTAAATAGATGAGTGGTTATCATTGTAACAACAACTATGTGACACTTAAAAACTCATTGCCTCAGCTAGTGTTAACTGTTTCTGACACAGTCGGATTCAGAAGGTCTGCTGGGGTCGGGCCAGGATTAGTCAGTTGTCTCACGGACTCAGTCAGGCACACCCAGGCCACAATCTAGTTCACAGCTGTGGGAGGTTACCCTTTAGTGCCCGCACACTTCTATCTGTGCTGTAAAAAGACAGCGCAGGACGCTTTTTAATTTTTCAATTAAATTACAAAGTTCAATGAGATTTTAATTTAATAGTAAAATTTGCGGAGAGAATCACAATCTCAAGTCTAAGAAAAAAAAAATCAGCTATTCTCATTTATCAGGAATTGCCCACCCCTAGTCTGCTGTGGGAATGTCTTGATTAATAGTTTTGATATTAACCGCAATTATTAAAGTCATGGTATCATAATAGTGAGAAATTACGGTATTTTTGGAGACACGTTTATCTGTGAGGCGTGACGAAATCACTCTCCCGTCTTGAGTCGCGTATGTGCGGGGGTGCCTGTGTGGTTACACTGTGTGCGGCACGTTAATACGTTGATATGACAGCGGCACCTGAAACTCCAGAGTTGTTTCCACGACAAAAAGGTATGAAGTCGTCAGTGTCCGTCCATGCTGGATATGTACTAACTGACCACCTGGGTCATAGTTAGACCACAGATATTGAATCTGCTGCCTGCTGTCATAAAGTTACTCCTATTTGCTCAAACAGGTCTACTGGGGCCCACCTTTACGATAATCATCTATCAAGTTTGCCCAAGTCGATATAAAAAAAAACTGAAGTTAATAATTCTCCTGGTTACTTTCATGGCTAGTTTAAATGATTTTCAGCAAGGTTTTACATTCAGATGTGTAGCGAGAAGTACTCTCAAAGAACTCTACAAGAAGGCCTCATATCCTAGAGACCACCCATCACCCAGGAACTCCGAAAGCGGTACCGGTGCAAACGGGCACTATATTCTCCCCTTTGAGGTTGTTAAAGGGTTATTTTATCTAATACGGACTCAAACAGATCATTTTATCTGAACAAAAGATAAAAAATAGTTTCTAATTCATATCTAACCTGGACAACAAAGCCTTGACTGGATAGTTCACAATTGTTCTTGTTGTATTGCCTGGACAAGGGTATTAGTCTGAAAAAATGATAGCCATCCATCCTTTTAAGGTTTACAAGGGGGTTGGAGCTGATCCTAGTTGACACTGGGCTAATTGATTACAGGGCTAACACATGAAGACAAACAACCATTCTTGTTTTTGCTTACACTCTCGGGATATTTAGAGTCATCAAGTCACTTATATTTCATTTTTTGTACTTTGAGAGGAAGCCGGAGAACCCAGAGAATGAGGAATCTTGTCTTGCGGTATGATGTCACTGTAAAATGTGAGCACGCCAATCGTGAGCTTCTAGAAACAATGGATTCGTACAGTTTGTTGAAATGAAACGGCCACAACTTTATAGTCGTACAGTTTAAGCCCAGCTTAATGATAATGCTGAAATTATCACTCTGACACTCTGGTACCCTGTTTCAAAAGTTTACATTTCCCAAGGCTCAAAATCCCATTGGCATTAACGAACAGCCGAAAGGCAACAAGGGGTTCTTCCTCAAAAATGTCTGTTGCAATGTAAACCACACCCGACTTGTGTCCATTACAGTGATGAAACATATTTCAGGCTTTTTTAAACCAGAATTCAGTCCCTTTGATACGCACCCGCAAACACAAACAAACCAAATGCCCAGAGATAAGATAACTGCCAGCAGGAGGCTTGAGATCTCTCTAAGGGGGCCATGTGGCCCAGCAGCGGGGGTTATTCTCGCAGACAGGGGGTAAATTGTGTGTTCTGTGTCTCGCTTTGAGGTCTCACCTAGAAATCACTTGGGCAGTATTTATTTTTCATCAGCACTGGTCCCACTGTTGCCTTTACGTGAGCCATGTGTGGAAACAAACACATCACAGCCAGACCATTTGCAGGCGAAGGCGTTGAGAATGTTATCCCAAAAAGAGGCATGCGAGGAGAGTGCTTACTGTACTGATCAATCTCACCATCATTTCAAACTATTTTATTTATATGCTGAGTTATTGAAAGGAGGGGACAGTTTCTTTAGTGTCATCTTCACATAAGGCATACATGACAAGACGCACACATTCTTACATTTAGATAAATCTGATGCTAAATGTAGCCTTCAGGACAGAACAAATTTAAAACACACAACCTCGTGTGTGTTGACAACTGGGTCACCAGGGGTTCTTATTGGTTAATATTGGCAACAAAGACAACAAATGTATATTCGTATTTGGATGTTTGCTAGTTATGAGAGGGGAGCACAGGTTGCAAAAAGAGGGATTCACTTTGAGTCATTTTATAAGCACTAATGAGGTGTTTTGAATTCTAGTGCAGAGGAGGCATATATAGTTTTAATGTTTGCGTTTGTTTAATAAAAATGCACAAACTACTGCTGCATGGTGACTGGAATGACAACATTGGGTGGGTAAATGATTTTACTATTCTATAGTGCCAAAAAGGGAATTTTATATCATCAACCTATTAATTACAATCTGAATAATTCTATTGAAAAACATCACAGTATTATGCAGTATTTTTGCCCAACTCCTATTAATATATGAATATTTTCATTCCCTTAAACTCTAAATCATGCTGGTGAGAACAAGCAGAAGTTGATGTGATGCAGCAAGGTCATTAATGTAGAGAATCGTCATTCTTCTGGTGTTTCTGAATGGCAGACTGTCCCGTTTCTATACAATGGTGTCTCTATCTATGTAGGGAAACAGGCGTAAAGAGCTCAGACGCCCTCAAACCCAATGCATGAACCAGACAACCGTGTTACACTGTCACAGCAAACAAGATTAAAGATCAGTGGGAAAAAAAACGTAGTTTCTGCAATCTTCAGTCAATAAACTGGAAACCGCAGCTCTTGTCTTTCAACACTAAACAAATCCATATTATGATTTGAACATTGTCCAGACTTTTTCACAGCAGTTCACTAATGACCAAAGATGCCTCTCTATAGCACTCTGGATATTATTCAATACAAAAGAAGCTGAACTGAGTCACATATCACAAGGAAAGTTATTAAGAAACGTCAATATCCCTACTTGAGTAGTTGTCAATTGGATTTTCAACACAAAGAGGGATATTTCTAGGGTTATCAAGAATGACAGTGGAACATTCTGAGGCTACTTGAGGATCAAAATGATTCTTTCCTCTTTTATGCTTGCATGAACCTTGATGGTCCAAGACTGCACAGATATGAAGACTAGAACCAAAGTGGTGGTATGTGTTCAGTTTGTATAACAACACTAAAAAAAGACATGGCATAAGATGAAAAGTGAAGAAGCAAAGGCTGTGCTGAGGCCTAGTATGAGTTTTATGAGAGGTTGAATAATGAGAAGTACTTATACCAATGGAAGAGGGAAGGAATACTTTGGAAAACTAATGAATGAAGAAAATGAGAGAGAGAGAAAGGTGGAAGACGTGACAACTGTAAATCCGGTAATTCCGGTGGATGAGATGAGATCTTTAGGGGAGAGTCATTGGGTATTATGAACAGATTGTTCAACAAAATCATGGAGAGTGAGAGGATACATGAAGAATTAGCAAATTTTACTGGTACGGATTTTCAAGAAAAATTGTGATTTGCTAAGGCGTGGCAACTATAGAGGTATTAAGCTCATTGGCCACACAGTGAAGATCTGGGTAGTGGTAACTATGTTAAGAAGAGAGGTGACAATTTTTTTTGAGCGGCAGTAGGTTTCATGCCAAGGAAGAGCACTACAGATGCAATGATTGCTTTGAGAGTACTGATCAAGAAATACAAAGAAGGCCAGAAGGATTTAAATGAGTCTTTGTGGATTTGAGAGAAAGCGTCCAACAGAATGCCGAGGGAGGAATAGTGGTATTGCATGAGGAAGTCTGGAGGGACAGAGAAGTATGTTAGAGTGGTACAAGATATATATGAGAGCTTCAAAGCAGTAAAGTCTGCAGTAGGAGTGATGGATCGGTTCAAGGTGGGAGTGGGACTAGCTCTGAGCCCCAAGGATTGGCTCTGAGCCCCTTCTTGTTTGCTATGGTGATGGACATGATGACAGATGAAGTCAGACTGGAGTCTCCGTGGACTATGATCTTCGCAGATGAAATTGTGATCAGTAGCGAGAGCAGAAAGCATCTGGAGGAAAACCTGGAGGGATGGGGCTATGCACTGGAGAGAAGAGGAGTGAAGGTCAGAGGCAGCAAGAAAGATGTGTGTGAATGAAATGAAGGCAGTTTGAGATGTTAGGATGCAAGCAGTAGAGGCACAGAAGGTGCAGGCGTTTAAGTACTTCAACTGGCACTCAGCAACTGTTCACAGCAACGGGGAGTGGATGGAGCCAGTGGCAGATGATTTTGGCTTCCTACCTGTTCTGTATCTCACATCACATCTTAAAATGTGACAAAATAGCATCCAGGTAGTCCTTTCTTAACCAGACCTTTGCTGTAATTATGTTGTTCCATCAGTGATTTAATTTTTGACAAAAGTTAAATTAACAGTTAACAGTTTCCAAGATTGTAGTGAGAGCCGCTCTGCTGTATGGTAAAGAGACAGAGGCAGAGCTGGAGGTGGCAGAGTTAATGATTTTTCAATATGTTATTTTGGAGTGACGAAGATGGACAGGATTAAAAATCAGCATATCCGAGGGTCAGCCAAGGATAGATGTTTTGGAGACAAAGTAAGAGAAGCCAGATTCGGATGGTTTTGACATGTAAAAGGAGGGATAGTGGACCTATTGGTAGAAGAATGCTAGAGAAGGAGCTAACAGTCAGGGGAGAAAGGGTAAGAACAAAACGGTTTCTGGATGAGGTAAGAGAGGACATACAGTTGGTCAGTTGGTTGTTGTGAGGATATATGAGGAAGATGATAACCCTTGAATGGTGTTTTATTAAATTGAACATAACTGTTTAGTACATGCAACATCATTTGTTCATTGAATTAAAAATGACTTTGGTAATTACATCTTAACTGTAGGATGTCGCACTTAATTTAGATATTTTGGTATCTGACATTTGCTTAAAAGCATGTAGTTGTAATTACTTTTGTAATGTTTTTTTGCCAATTTACCAACCCTGCTTGTATGGCAGATAGACATAACAAAGTTAGGTTATATTTAATTTCTTAGAGTGTAAAGGACAACATGCAAACAGTTACAGCTACAGCTGAAGTGAACAGGAAAAAGCCCAGCCTAGAAAGTCGGTTTGTGTTTGTGAAGCTACCAATCCAATCTTGGGGTATTTACTGTTATACATAGATTGGATGTGGATGAATGATGGGTTGCAAAGATTCTGGGTTTCAGACAACAGCACAGTCACACAGTGATTTGATGTAGAGTCCGACAGCAGTTCGGACAAAGGACCAGATTGTCTCATGTAGGGTGTGAGAGGCTTTTTTCAGGATGGATGTCAACTTGGTTAACATCCTCGGCTCCCCCAGCTCGTTCACAGAGTCCAGGGGATATTCCACGGCAGAGCTGTACCTCCTGATTAATGGTGTGATGGAGTATTTTCCGGTCTCTCTCTGTGCTTCCTCCACCCCAGCAGACCACTGTGTAGACAACTGAAGATGCTACCACTGTTAGTAGGTTTACATGGATAGCCTAATTCCGAATAGATTTGGAAAAGGCTCCTAATCAAAAAAGAAAAAGCCCCGAATGAGATTTCATTCCTTTGCAAGGAGGTAGTCTAAGTCCTTTTGGAAAGGCTTTCCGATAGCCAGTCGCTGCTTGTAAATACTGTTCCGGAAAGCTTTCTGTTTGAGTTGTATCTGCACATGCCCAGCGTTGTGACGTAATGCTCTGGCGGAGTTCTTTCAGTACATGCACAGCGCCGCAGCGCATTTTAAATATGCCAACCTCAAATCAGTACTGGTCTACATCGGAGAGTCATTTAGTCATTGCAACTTCATTCACTTCTGCATCGCTTTGTCCCCGAATCTAAAAGGCCCTCTTCTCATTCTCAGAATGTTTGGAAAAGATAGCACAGTTCTGGCTGGTAAGGTGTTTTCTTCAATATCCTCCCCGTGTGGAGCACAGAACACACAACAGTCTGTGCATTTAAAACAGTCCCTCAGCTGAATTAACACTGCACGACTTTAGTCGCAGCTGTTTGATTTCCACTCACACTGTAAGAATAAATGTTTGCAGAAGCTCAAGATTATTGTGTTCACATTGTACAATCAGATGCTCGAGCAAGACATGAGGGCTCACACTGTACGACCCGTCAGGCTCCTGCAGCCTTAAAAAAAGGTGCTTGCATATATGGAGTCGTAGATGTCTAGAACGCCATGGACAGTATTGCTGGTGTATTTTGCAGAGATATTTGAAGGTAAGCGAGTTACGTTTGACTATATATAGTGTTAACTTGATAGCAAGCACCGTTCTGACAGCTGTGAACCTTTCTTATTCGTCCCTGCGGTTCAGTTGCTACCAGCCACAAACTGCTATTTCTACTTTGTGACTACTTATTATTTACTATCCACCAAACGCATTGTGTTGTCATGGCAACTCATTTCAGCCATTTCTCACTGGCGCAGTGATTAAAGAAGGCGCTGATGTAAGCCGATTTAGTCGACACCCTGCCAAAATTTCTGACAAACCAGTAGACCATCGTGCCATGGTTGTTAATCGGTCCTTGTGACCCCCACTACACTGCACCTGTAGTTCTGAGGCTCATTAGCAAGTGTGAATCGTGCTCCAATCAAACAGTGTACGCCTGGCTTTATAGTTTTCTGCATTGGTGGATGTCTCTTCACCATGGGCTCATCGACTGGGAGGTGGTGAACCAGGTTGTGATCTGAGCAATCAAGGGGGGGGGGACTTCAATTGGCTAGAATAAAAAAACACTATTACAACCATGACAAACATTCTGGAAATAGCAGCCGTAGTCATGAGTGAGAGCCATCTGCTAGGACGATAAGGGGAGGAATTTGGGAGCACCCCCCCTCTATTTAAGTGTAACATTACTCTGGGTTTCCTGCCAGCCAGTTTCCTGTTTATGTTTGGAGGACATAGGTTGTTGCCTGGCACTCTTTAGTAGGGCATTTCCAGGTTCCACATAGCACTTTACTCTTTTTTCAATTAAGGTTTTTTCATTGCCTTTATCTAATTTTTTGATATTATATTTGACTAAATGATACAACAATGTAATGCATCGAGCATTGAGCAAAAGTACCATAATGCTACACTGGGAAAATACTCCAGTACAAGTAAAAACATGCATTCAAAACTAGGGTTGCAACGAATATTTTACAAAAATCGATTCTGAAATTAGTTTTCGAAAATAAATGGTTGATTAGTCGGTGACGTTATTGGACACTGCCTCTGACAGCGTGTAATAAGAAGGAAGTAGACCTTAGAGCCATGACAACATGACTCCAAGGTTTGGAAGCATTTCACACGTCCAGAAAATGTTGTAAACTGTAGGATTTGCAAAGCTGACCTGTTGTGGCGTGGAGCACGTCAGTAATGCCCGAACATTTGAAGCGGACGCACATTTGCTCTTTAGACGATGAAGACTCTGTAAGCTAGTAAACTGGTTAACTAGCTAGCTAGCTCCATGTTAAAGGGCACACCTACTTAGCGCTTCTGTTGGGGTTAACGTGACTTTTGAAATGTAGTGAACTGTAAATGACGACGAGTCTGCCATATTACTATAACTACTAACTAACTATATACAAATGCGCCCTTACGTTAAAATCATACACGGTGCATTTCTCATGGCGACGTTTCACATAACTGCTGAAAGTGCGTTGCTGCCTTCCGAGTGCACATGTCTCTCCGTGCGGGCGTGTCCAATGTGGGCTGCATCCAACTTGATACGATATTAGCCTGATGCAGTTGTTGACTAAAGAATGCACAAAAGACTGACTGTTTTTTTTGCTCTTGTTTATTTTCCTAAATTTTCATTGATGTTTGATTTGATTACAGAAAAGCGCTCTTATTTTTTATATATATATATTTTTTGTATTATTTATACATTTTCTAAATATACTGTTGGTATAGCAACCTGTTCGTTTTAACAGTCTTTTATAATGGCACTAACGTTCACATTGCATGTGCCTAAAATAACCTAAAGCTAAATTCAAAAGCTGATAGCAAAATAAGAGCCATTAACTAATTGTATTTATTTATTTTTTTTACCTAACCTTTATTTAACAAGGGGAAAAAAATTATTTGATTAAAGGATTAATTGGTCGATTATTGAAATGATGAATCAACTATCAAAATAGTCGTTACTAGCAGCCCTATTCATTTAAAGGTGCTGTGGTTTCTCTATGAATAATCATATTATATAATATTCATAACTAGGTTTCATGGTAATTAATTTAATCAGTTATACTCCATTCACATTATATAAGAACAAGGGAACAAGCCCTTGGATGCCGCCATGTTGCACTGCCATGTTTGTAAAGCTTCCTGAATGGAAAAACTGAATGCTAGTTATAGAGAACTTATCTTGCTTTTAGGTCAAAGTTGGTTAAATTTGCAGACTATGAAGAAACTTCTGTATAGAATACGTTTTCGCCTCAAGAAACCAACAAGGAAAAATATGATAAATAAGTCTCTGGTGGATAACTGTTTTGTGTTTTGACAAGTGGAGGATTATACTGCACGAGAAAAAGTAAAAAAAAAAAAAAAAAAGTGTGAAACCTCGCCATCAAGGCAAACATGAAGACCTGGCTCGTGAAAATGAAAGTCCAAGTGGGTAAGGTGACTCAACACCTTACCCACTTGGACTTTCACACTTTCTGAGGCCATTGACTGGGTAGTCTTTGGACTGTCTATCCTCAATGTCAGAGCCATCTGTAGGCCTAGGTTATTGCTATAGATTTTTAAGCCTGAGTTATTTTAACTGCGGCTGTTGAAGAGTGTAATCTATAAGATTATGGCTGTCCTGTTAGAACCAATGCAGGTTTTTAATAGTTTATTTGGCCTAAGAAGAAGGTGAATTTTCTCTACGATAAGGAAATACTTATCCCTTTACCATTTCCTTACCACAAACTTTTAAAATCAGCACATTTGGAGTTTTTGCTGGACAGGCAGTTTATAAAATATTATAATCTGAGAAGTACTTGTAACTAAAGCTGTCAAACAAATATAGTGTAGTATAAAGTAACATTCTTCTCTCTGAGATGTAGCAGAGGTGAAGTATGAAGTACCATAAAATAAACAAAATCAAGTACAAGTACCTGAGATTTGAACTTAAGTACAGTACTTGGGTAAATATATGTAGTTACTGCCAACCACTGCCACAGATAATGTGTCAAATACTGCTTGATCACTCTCAACAACTCATAATAAACCAGCTCCAAATAACCGTGACCAGTTTCAGTACCTGGTTCCAAAATCTTTCTCATCTTCTCTGATGCACCCACTCTCTGCCTCTTATCAATGGGCAGCCTAAAATAAGGGCAAAAAAAGGACTTGTGCCATCTGTACCGTTCAAACACAGACACCAGGGCCTCAGACGCTGATCAACATAGGACAACAGTTGCCCATTTACTGTTCTGCTGTTGCACAGCACTATAAAGAAAAAATATTTTAAAATGCTAATCCAATGTTAGATTTTCACTGAAAAGGGTTGGGCTTCGTCTGAGCGTAATGAATATACTCCATGACAAGCAACGGTTCTGTATAAAAAGCGTACTTAAGTAAAAGTATGCATTACAACAAAAATGTATTTTTAAGTATCAAAAAATAAAAGTACTCATTGTGCAATGAAATAGTCCCTCTTTCAGTATTATTGTTATATATGAGTGGTATTTTTTTTACCTCTGCCAAGGAAGGAGGTTATGTTTGCATAATGGAGGTTATGTTTGCGCTGTCTCAAAGCTTTTAGGGCTAGTTTGATTTACAAACTGTTTAGTAGTGTAATCTTTCTACGTAATCTGAAAGTAACTGTTAATTACAGTTATCAAAGAAATGTAGTGGAGCAGAAAGTATAAAGGAGCAAACAATGGTAATAATCAGGTACAAGTGCCTCAAATTTGTACCTAATTTGTACAAGTTTGTTTATAAATGTTTTTAACTACCATCCAGCACTGCTACTTAATCAAACGAATGATTTAAAAGTAGGAGAACATGCTGCAGCTGTCTCACACCTCTCAGCATGCAGGCAATAGGACATATTTGAAAGGATAATCCGTGAACAAATCCAGCTTTAAATTTGTTGGTGGTGGTAAATAAAACTGTGACAGTTGACATTTAGCAGAGAGAACAGCAGCGATAGTGTATGCGGAGGATTATACACAGCCTCACATAGAGAGAGGTATTCACTCCCCTTTCCTGCATTCCTAAGTGCCGCTGCAGGGGGGAGAGTTTAATGGATGGAAGTTAGAGGTCACTTCCTATGCATTGATTAATTGAGAGATGCCCAAAGGGAGCTGAGTATTAACGGATCAGCAGAGCATGATGGGTAGAGAACAACAGAGAACTCTCAGAAACAGGATTGTTTTTTTCCCTCTCATCAGTGTAATTTACCATGTTTAATGAAAAGTGGTATGTCATTTACCAACGCGAAGAAATAATAGTGGCCAAAAGAAGTCTAAATATTTCTGGGGATTAAAATAATAGACAAAAACATTATTACTGACACTGACAGGTGAAGTCAAAATACTGATTATCTTGTGGTAATTAAAGAAACTTTGGTAAGGGCCAAACTGTGGTGGCTGGACTACTGGGTTGGAGCATCACCAGAACTGCATGTCTTGTTTGGTGTTTCTGGTATGCCGTGGTAACTAGCTACCAAATTGGTCTAAGGAACAGGACAACAGGCGAACCAGCAAAACTGTCATTGGTGCCTAAGGCTGATTGTTGTGCATGGTGAGTGAAGGCTAGACCTCACTTTACCAAAGATTTGTCAGAACAAAGTGCAGGAAAGAGCAGTTATAGAAACTCCTCAATATTTAGCAGGTGGCTATAATGTTATAGCTGATCAGTCGTTGTCCACCGCAATCCCCAAAAGGATTTAGACGTCCGGGACTCTGACTGTGTCTGGAGTCAAAAACAACCTATTAACATCACACAAGCTGATAGATTTTGACAGTTGAGGGGGTTCATGGAATATTAGTCAGTTCATCATGGACTCAGCTGATGCTTTACTTTACCATGTCAATTTTATGACCTTCCGACGAGCTTTAGAGGGTTTCAATGATGTTGCATCTGCAGAGACTGCAGAAATTAATTGCAAATAAAAGTAAAGGAGAAAAACAAGAAAACATTGAATTGCTAACATTTGTAAAGTGAAATGCACATGTAGGCTGAAGCGCCATGTTGTTTTCATAGGTGATGCTCAGGTCAGGCAGGCAAGGAGCAACAGCACTGAAACATATTGCACAGCAGAAGAGCGTTAACAAGCTTGCCAGATAATTAAACATGTGTGCTATTTACTTATGTAAACACATTTTACTAGTAAAGTATTTTTAAAAATATTTTTTCATTCATGTTTCCTAAGAACTTATTAGTATGCACAGGCTTTAAAAAAATATCTGGCCGTTTTATCTTCCCAAGCTCTGCACTTTAAGGTACCAGCCGAGAAAACATCAGTTCCCCCAAAGAAGAAGAAGGCATTCAATCCAGACGTAAGTACAAGTGTCATTAAAACCCAAAGACGAAGGAGAACAAGAAGAATTAGAAAATGTAGTTCTAGCTGTCTCAACCCTCTTATCACCTGAGTGACATCATTTTGTAGTTCGTCCCTACCAATACCCTTCAAAATTTCGTTTTTAGTACGATAACCTGTGGTTTTCAACGCTAAATTACCCCCATTGACAGCTGCATGACTCTTATTTCATCTAAGTTGTGTTGATATGAGATGTAAAATGTCCCCCTGTCGAGGCCTCTCTGGTGCAGTCAACTGCTTTTCTGCAATTATATGCTGCTTGTTTGCCATGCAGTATGAAGAACTGATATGACGATAACCCCACCAACAACATGTTAAATGTTCAAACTGTTTTTTTATTATTGTTTTCATCTAATGTGTCTCTTTTAAAACCAAAAAAATGAAAGTGTGGGAGTCTAATTGCAATACCCAGTCTGCATTGGCACACAAATCAAGTCATCAAGTCCTGACTGCCAAGGCAACGACACACACATACCAGCCAAATATCCACAAAGATCTCAGTAGCACCTGAACTCTCTCTTAGAGAGAGCAGATGTCAAAGACACTAATACCCCATCCAGATGGTGGAGTGTGTCCTACCACTTCATTTCATATTCAATTAGAGGAATCAAAGGAGGATGGACAGCTGACCTACTGTTTGCTGTCTGTGCGTAATGGAAAATGACATCATAATGACCACAGAGAGGGAGGCAAAAGGGAAAAAGAACAAAGGGAAGGAGGGGGGAGAAGATTCAACCAACTAGACAGGAAAATAACTAATTTCATTAGTAAGCAATTATTCCCCTGGAAAGGAAGAACGACAAACATTGGGGCTGAGCAGTATTGTGATATCCATTGCTCGATTCAAATCACACTATTTGCAGCGTTATTTCGGTCTGCCATCTCTTGCGGGATATAATTTGGTACCAAGTTGGCTTTGGTTATTTTCATATGGCTTCATCTGTACCAAAATAGTCCATTTGTCTTTTACAGTACCATACAAAATGCAAAAGACAACAAGAACAAAATATCTAGGGGTTTGTTACTTTTTATTCTCACTTTTGTTATATACACCATATACATATAGGGGAACAATGTGAAATAAAAACATAGTAAGAAGGAACAGATCTCCGCAAACGCACATCAGTACCCAATGTAGACATAATTGTGAACAGGTAATAATAATAATAATAATAATAATACATTTGTTGCCATGGCACTACTGTTTAATTCTTCCTGCAGTGTCTGATGACGTCACACACTAACTGACTATTAAATTTGTCAACAATTAATTTCGTTATAGATTTTTTCTCTATTACGTCGATTGTTCGATGCAGCCCTAGTCATGACATTTCATCAGCAGAGTGTCATCATCTCTAGCCTTAGGGGCTGATCTCCAATCAATCTAATATGCCAAAACATACCACTAGGGAAAATGTCATGAAAATCAGTCCTTTAGTTTTTCCGTAATCTTGCAAAGAAACAGACAAAGGTAGAAGATGACCTCCTGGAGGCTACCTCTGTTGACTACTATGGTAAAAAAATTAGGCTTCAGGGTCTTGCTTTAAGACCCCACAACATAAGGATTGCAAGAACTCTCGAGCTCACTTTTGGCAGACGATTTCCCTACACTGAACCTCAGTGGCCCCAAATTTTGTTCCAATACAAGGAATCCAACCCAGTCCGCCTTGGTGAAACCAAAGGAATCCTATCCACTACACCATGTGGCACACTGGCATGCCCACCTCCAACCTTTATATATGGTAACTTTCATTAAATTGCACAGGTGATGTGTTACATTGGGATATATATTATTAATCTGTAGTTAGATTTCGGTCTTATCACAAAGTCCCTCAATATGCAATATCTTTTAATGTCTCTTTTGGGTTCATTAGTGCTCTTTTAGACATATGGAACATAGGTATTTGACTAATGAATGTATTATGCTCCCTGTAAACATCACAAAATGTACAAAAGAAATCCTGCTGTTAATAAAATGATATATGCCACCCATGATGTGCTGCCATTATCTATTTTCGGTAACCACATATCCTCTTTATAGGGTCGAGAGGGGCTAGAGGCAATCCCAGCCAACATTGGGTGAGAGGTAGAAAACAGGCCAGTTCATCAGACAGCCTACCATTTACGCTCTCACTCACACCTACTGGTAATTCAGAACCACCCATTCATGTATACTGCATGTTTTTGAACTGTGGGAGGAAGCCGGACTACCAGGCGGGACTCCACACAAACACGGGGAGAACATGCAAATCCACTGAAAGACCCCAAAGGATTGCATCCTTCTTGTGGTGAGGCAACTACGCTGCCCACTGCACCAACCTGCTACCAGTACTTCTACTTAACTCCATAATTTCTATGCTACTTTATATTTTTCACACCATTTCAGTTGGAAATGTTTAACTTTCTACTCCCAACACATTTGTCAGGTTGAACCCTTGCCAAATCAAACCAAGATGGTGGAAATAGAACAGACTGCAACAAACTTTTGCGTTCCCTTGCATTGCTTGTGTCAGGGGACAAATTACCATTAAACACACCTCAAAGACTACAGATGATAAATATCGTATGAAAAGAAATAACTCTCCATACCAGTTTGTGGCAGTATTCGGAATAAAAATGGACACTGAAACCCCCAGACCGTACATATACGATGAAGCAGTGTCTGGCTTCAATTTTTACACCCTCTCACCACTTAGACGGTTATAGTTGATTTTGAGTTGAGCAATTGTGAAAAAACTAGTGTATCAGACCGAACATTGAAAAACACAAAGCGCCCACTTGACTCTATTATTTGCTTAACAATCAATCAGTGTTTTCTCTCATTGATGGGCTCAACTGCTTACTCATCATGCTCAATCTTCCAAAAAGCCACAAACAAGGGCTAAATTGTGCCTGCTGTGACGGCCACACCCAGAAAATTAGGGTCACATTGTGTGTTAGGCCCCATTATACTAGGCGAGCAAATTTCATAAGGGTAATGCAGAGAGTTTTCCCCATTGGAGGTTGAAATTGAGGACTGATATGGGATTAGATGCTTTACCAAAACAAAGTAGCGCACATGGGAGAATAGAATTGATTGTAACAGAAAAATATAGCACTCTGAGACAGATACTTCAACAGCTCTACAGCTAAAACTTCCATCCATCTATTTTCTGTAGCCACTTATCCAGGATAGAGTTCTGGGAAGCTGGATCCAATCTTCGCTGATATTGAGCCATAGGTGGGGAAGACCCTGGTCTCAAGTCCATCACAAAACCTACAGCTACTGCATCCACATCAGGTTTGGACAGTCAAATTCACACAATAAATTGATATCTTTAACATACCACGCCAAGTCAAACTACTATCACTCACTCATTCATGTAAAACGGAAAACTTTCAGAATTCCATAATTTTCTGATGTGTTTGGTCAAATGTAGGTGGGTTTACATGGACATTATTCCGGTTATAATCTGAAGAAAGGCCTAATCAGAAAGAAAATGCTGCATGTAAGCACCCCTTTCCAAATGAGAAGGCCCATTCCGATTGAAATTTCATGCCATTGCAGGGGGCTTGTATAAGTCCTTTTGGAAGGATGTTCAGAAATGCAAGTGTAGCATGTGAACAGAACGATCCCTGGTGAGCTTGTGCCCAGCGGCACTACTCGCATGCATGCACGATGCTGGTAAATAATGATCTCGACCACAGCAGAAAGTTTTTTTTAATACAAACTCTCAAAACATTAGGTGGGAAAGTAAGAAATAATGAACTCTACAAACACGTCCAACAAAAACTGAAACTGTCAGTCGCCGTGATAGACCAATGCTGTGAACAAATTAAAAAGCCCTGGAAAACTTTGAAGATGCCGATTAAAAGGATAAATCCCACGACGACAAAAGCGGATCAGAACCACCAACATTTTTTATGGAGCAATGAATCAAGTAATTAAAGAGCTGGCCGTAACCCTGAAAAAAAAAGAAGTGATTATGGATAATGAATGAATCAAAGGTTTAGTGATGTATGTGTGCAAACCACAACCGGAAGAAGCAAGTACACTCAGCAGCTAATTCAAAGAGGATGAAAATCAACTGAAAATGTTTTCAGATTCGGGAGTCAGCAGGAGGTCTGGGAGTTGCCTACAAGCCGACTAGTGGACGAAATTAACCGCACGGCTGCCTCAGAGCAAGAGGGTTCCAGGTTGAAATCCCCCTTTCTGTGTGGTGTTTTTCTCCGGGTTCTCTGGCTTCCTCCCACAGTCCCAAAACATTCAGTATAGGTGGATTAGTGACTCTAAATTGCCCTTAGGTGTGAATGTCAGTGTGAATTGTTGTCTGCTTGGATAGGCTCCAGCCCATCTCCCCAACCCTGAATAGGATAACCAGAATACAGATAAAGAGTAAATGAAAAACCATAGGAATGAAAAAAAGGACTAATGTGGGAAACTAAGTGAGAAGATTAAAGTTGATCATTAAAACTTAAACTAATGCATACAACAGCCCAGTACTGTAAGTGCGGCTGCTGCACATAGTAGAAGCCAAAATAAAAGTGTGACATTTTGAATGCAGCTCAAGAGTGATCCTGATGCCTTGCATGTATATCTTAGTTATGACAAAATTTGGGTTTCCGCCTTCGATTGCAGTATGCTGTGAAATCAGAGTCTCCAGGGAAGGCAATCACGTCAAAGCAAACAGGATCTGAGAAATTCCAGTTAAAATTCATCTACCCTAAAAAGAGAAAGAGTCAACAATAGAGCTGATCCAAACTCTTTCTAATTTACTGGGTGTAGTGCTTCTTTTTAAATTTAGCCATAGCAAAAATGGGCAGCTGCTTGGAAAAACATTGTATTTCCTTGCCATTCTAACTCACTATAGTATGGGATAGCCAAGCAATTCAACTTTGTCTGAAGCACTTTAATCTTGTGTTCACAAAACTATAATTAGGATTGCGGGACTCAGGCCCATGCCTGCTCACAGTGGACATGGAAAGAAAAGGACTGCCGTTCACTTCCCTCCTTCTCCTTCCCCCTCTCTTCCCCTTCTGCTTTGAGGAGTCAAATTGGTTCCAGATGCATTCTCTCACGGCTGGTCTCCACAAGCAAACGACAGAAACGAAAGAGAGAAGTTTCGCAAATCGGAACAAGGGGAAAGAAATGCATGGAATTTCTTACACGGAGAATTTGGGGCAGAAAGCAGCTGATCACTTTCTCACACGCCGCTCTTTATTACAGGATTTCTAGGACTTTTATTGCTGTCACAAGGCTTAGGGAGACAATGTGCACCCCAAATGAGGATCTAAGAGCTTGGTTTCTTTCATGTTCCCGCACATGTGTGAGAGAAAAAAAACGGCACAAAGTGATATTTAGGCAGAGCAAATCCACATCCTGCACCCATGTGGACTGAACATCAAAGACCTACCCACCAGCATGTTAGTCCAATTTATACCACTGCCCATGGAGCCCTTTAAGACTCTCGTCAAAGGAGTCTAGGGCCCATTTACGCAACAAGGTTATAGTTATAAATGGAAAGGGTGAAATGATATTCATTCCCCGTTAAGGCTACAATGCTGCAAAAACAATCCTCATACACACGGATCCGCAAAGCAACCGAAAATGTTGAAATATGTATGCAGGCGCAGTAGTTGACCCTTAAAGTGACCCTTAAAAACCATAAAGCATACGGAAAACGCAAACCTCTGTCAAGGCACGTAAGTACCCAAGGTAGATATTATTGTCATCAAAAAAACTTAAAGCCATGGTAAAGAAAAGATTATTATGTCATCATGACGTAACGTCACCAAAAGTTTATCATCTCTAGGTTTAGCCAAAAACCTACCTCTGGTCAAAATGTTATGTTAATCTGTTCATTTGCTTTTCTGTTATCTTGCTAGCAAACAGGCGAACCAACTAAGGCAAGTGCACAAAAGTAACCAAGTACACATTATTGGGATCACAATCAATTAGATCCGTTTAATTAGGAAACTTTGTAATTACTGAACCCAACTAAATAATCAAATTTCCAATGGATTTAAATTGGTATCCTTTTGTACCAGAGGTCAAAAGTAACCTCTAGATAACATTTTTCCTGCAGATTCATCTCTTTATTTATGAGTTATTCCAAAAGACCCCCAAAAGTGCCTTATCTTGCGATGGTAAAGAAGTTGTTTTTAATGAAGTCACGTTGTGAGGTAATGATGTAATGTTACCAAAATTCAATCATCTCTGAGAAATGCAAAAACCCAACTTTGACAAACATTTTGCGCAGATCCATCGATTAGTGTTTCCATAGTTTTGCTAATGGACAAACAGAAAAGTGCACAACAAGGTTAAAAACATAACCTTATTGGCCGAGGTAATTCCCACAACAGAAGAAGACCAACCAGGCAGTGAGGGCAATCACTGCTTATCTCAGAAAAGGTACAGCAAATCACTAACACTCTAATAAACTCAGCAGAGTCTACAACAAAAACAGCAGAGTCTACAACAAAACCAAAACCAGAAAGTCCGACATTGTTTTTGGTGTGCCTGGCTATTCGGCTGAAATTGCAACAGCCACCAACAAATTGGGGCTGTGATGTCATAATTTTCAACAGAATTGTATTTTGTCAGTTTACACAGAGATGGAAACGGTTGCATTTTGAGACTCGTTTTGCAAGTTCGCATTTTCACAAAAACAAGCAGCTTTAGCTCATTAGGAAAATAGCCATCCCCAGTTGGAAGATCAGCCATTCGACCTGCAGGACTATTCCTACAGGCCAATTGTCATAAGGTCCCTGAAGACCCTGAACCCAAATTTGATCCTCGGGCCCTCTACAGGGGCTGCCCCACTGCTCCTGAGGAATGTGTCAAATACAGATAATAAATTTCCGAATGTTGTCCAGTATGTATTTGATCTGTATAACAATGGAATAATAAAGAGCTACAAGAATAATTAGAAATGCCGTTGTCATGTAAACTCAAGGTCAAGCCGTGACAAAAGTTTGCCATTTATATGAACTGACCTTAGGACAATAAAAAGTGACAACTCCTGAAGGTCTCTGGAGCAGATGTCTCTGCAAATGGTTTATAACTGTAGCAACAAAGCCCTAAGTGTTGCTTCAACCAATTAACAAGTAGCTATTTATTGGCCCGGTTGTACACCTACGTAATAACTTCATCGGATTCTCACTTTTTTTGAACATATGTAAAATTGCCTAAAAGTTTGAATGACATGAATAAGAAAAGTTTGAATTAAACCATGTTAAGTGGCAACTTTTCATTTATTAAACACAAGAACACAACAGCAAAAACTCGAACCCATCTTTGTGGTTCGAGCCAACCACTCCATCTATGCACCAGAACAATACATACACCAGCCATACCATTTCAACCACTGACAGATTATCCTGTTACATCACCTGTCAGTGGTGGGGACATATTAGACAGCAAATGTACATTTTGTTCCAAAGCTGATGTGTTTGAAACTAAAAACTGTTTTCTACCAAAAATGGTCGGTCATCCCAGTCCATGAGTTCCAAGATGTGCTTCATTGTTCCTTTGGTTTTCAATGTTCATGACAGATGGTAGCGAGCCTGTGTTAGCTTGACTTGCTCCGCACTTGAGACTTATGGGTGATTATTTTTAACTGTCTGATCAACTTTGCCTTTTTGAATGTTTTTTGGGTGGTTTCTTCACAGCTCATCTTAGCTTGAAAAGCTTCGTACTGTCTTTAGTCACTGTGTAAAACTTCAATGATAGTGGTGACATGTTTGAAGTTATTGTAGATCAAGCTGCGATACTGACATGCTCATTAGCCATAGCAAAAAATATACCTGATTTTCCTGTAATCAACAAAAATCTGTCAATTTTGTTTAGTTTGAATTCTGAAAACTAGAGAAAAAAACAGCAGTGGCAGACAAAGTGGGCCTTTAACCTGGACAAAAAAACACCAAGTTGTGTTTATTACAAGCAATGGAAATTAATTTCCTTTTTTTTATACAGACTTTAGTCATTTGATTGATCTGACTTTTAGGAATTTATAACTAAACTGAAGATTTAAAAAAAATAAAAAGCAGCAATTTATTCAATCGTCCTTCCATAAATCCTTTTTCTGTAAGCGATATTCCTGTACTAGGTCAGAGGAGCCTCAGCTGACATTCAACCATGTGCCAAGGTCCACAGGTGGAATGGAATGGATTGCTGTAAGGCCCCAGTGCTAAACACTACGACACTGTGCTGCTTACTTTTTTCAACCTGCATCATAAACATAAGTCACTACCTCAGTGAGGACACTAACGTAATCATTTTAAGTTAGTCAAGATTTCAAAAGACTACGTTTCTTTTCAGACAAAATATTTAACTAATTTCCCGGAAAATAAGACTTTTTTAAATTTCTTGAACATTCATTTTTTGTAGTGTGGACAAGATGTCTCTCCAAATGGTTCAAATGTGTTGATTCAGCCAATGTAAGTTGTTTAAAGGCCAGTCGTCCTGCAGTGCCAATCCACACCTCTGTGTTTGTCTTGCTACTTTAACACATTCCGGTCAATTAATTAGCACTGTGAAAAGTTAATACACCATTCACTTACATGGAGCTCATTCTAAAGCCATTTCTTTCTCACATAGGAAAGGGAAACAGGGCTAGAAGTGAACTACAGAAGGATTCAGACACATGACAAATGTTTGTTTTAGAATTCTGACGTGAAATCCAGACTTCTACAGTCAAGAAAAACGTCAGAAGTCTGATTTATTTCAAAGAATTCTGACGATATCCGTTTTCACTAAGAATTCTTACTTCATTCTCAGAATTCTTGCTTTCATTAAAATGGCAGAATTCTGATTTAAAGAGTCATAATGATGTTATAAGCAATAATGTGGACCCAATTCCAAGAATGATGGCTTCTTTCTAAGAATTCAGATTTTATTCTCAAAATCCCCCCCACAAAAAGAGAGGAAAAAGGCAGGAAAAAAAGAAAATTCTGTAAGCGATTCTGTAAGTTATTCTGATTTCAATATCAGAATTCTTACTTTTAAAAAAACAGGAAAAGATGTCAGTATTTTGACTTGATTCTAAAAATTTGGACTGCACTGTCTTGATTCTAAATGAAATATTGGGGAAATATGGAAGGATATTGATTGACTGATTGATATTCTGTGTTAATTCTGAATATATTTTCAGAATTCTAAAAAAAAAAAAAGATAGGTTCGGAGATTATTCTAAGAATCCTGATTTTAGTCTAAGAACTCTGACTTTAACTCTGAATTCTATAATTAAAAGTTAGGAGAAAAGGTCAAGATTTTGACTTTGATGTCTGAATCCTGTCTCTTATCTTTAAATTTGTATATTTCGATTTTGTATTTTGTATTTGTTTGAGATTCTGACTTCGTTCTAAGAATCCTGACTTTAATCTTAAAATAGTGATTTTATAGTCTAAAATGATCTGTACTTTACACAAATAACAACACTCTGTTATAATTACAATAACTTTGGCAATGTTTAAATAAAATAATGTTGGAATAAATAGTGGTCTGTTGAGGTGAGAGGATGGAGGGTAAATCATGACGTTTAACGGTCTGATCCGTTATGTCAGCTCTATTTCCTTCCTTTTCCCGACTCTCTCAGAAGGAAACAAACAAACGTTATCAGTAACTGAATATTAGCGACAATTCCAAACTTCCCATTTAACATTAAATTATTTATAAAGCGATAAGAATGCGGTCATTAGAAACTGGTGAAGCACAGGATGCTAACTCCTGCTCGGACCGTCGAGCGTCATGCTAACATTCATTCCATTAATCGATTAACTCCAGGTATCCTCATAGTCATTCCTAAATTATCATCAATAAAAACCCTTTCTATTCATTAAGGTGGACTGTTCTACTATCTGCGCCATCTGAATGGTTATTTTCCATCTTTTGGAACAGTTTTCTACCCGTTATTCCCACTCATTCCACACCGGGACAGTCCTCGGTGGGCGGTAGCTAGTGCTCCAAAATAGTTTAAACTTTAAGGTTTTCCTTGAAATAAAGATGATTGTAAGATTTTTCTTACGCCGAATTAAACAGAGGGTATATCAGTTTCAGCAAAATGAGAATGAGAAGAGCGTGATGTGGCAAATATTACTTATAAACCAAAGAAAATCAAATAATGATATATATAAGCAGAGTTTTGTGCGATGTCCGTCACTGATCCACAGGTTAGTCCAGACGTTCAGACGGCCTTCAGTTGCAGTCAGAGCGAAACACTCCTCTGTCACTTTCCGCTACTTTACCGAAGCGTGGGGGCAGACAGCGGTGAGAACATAAAGTTAGAAGCGGAGACACTCACCCTGAGCCTGGAGCAGCTGGAGGAAAAAGTTCACGGCGAGCAGGAAACTGATTATCTGGAAACACACACGCATCTTATTGAAATCCTAACGGGCATCGTGGACAAGAAGACATATAAAACACTGGTGGGGTGACATGATCCATGGATCCCCAGTAAACTCCCCCCTCTCTCTCAATCCCTCTCTCTCTCTCTCTCTCGCTCTTCCTACCGGACTAGCTGGATGAAGCAGAGCGCATGCGCATAACGACACCGTTCGTGAAAGCGAAATAGTGCATAACTCTGTGAAAAAGCTTTAAACCCCTGAAATAAAAACAATGACATACGAAAAGTCTTTATTAATACCCGGGTTGGATATTACAGTGTTACAGCAGCTTCCAGGTAGGTTAAGTATACAAACTGCACAAACAGACAAAATAGATAACTGGGGTAAAACATAGGGTCATACAAATGAATGAAAAGTACAAATATACAATATATGAATAAAATAGGCTGCAAATTGAAATGCATGTAGAGAAAATTCACCACAATATGTGGTATTTACATATGGGAATTGTATGCAGAATTCTGACTTTATTATCAGAATTCGGTCCCTTATCCATCTGTTTCTTTAGGGTGAAAAAAGGCAGAATTCTATAATCCAGAATCTTATTCTGTGTGTTCGTGTTTACGCACAAATTCTGATTTTACTCTCAGAATTACCTCCCTAATCACAGAATTTCTATTTCATTGTCAGAATTCCAACTTTTTCGAAAGGTCAAGAAAAATGTAAAGATTCTGACTTTACTATACAAAGCCTGACCTTAATTTAAGAACTCTTATATTATCCTCAGAATTCTGTCTTGGATCTCAGTGTTTTGAACTGAAAAAAATACTGAGATCCATCCAATAAATAATTGGATAACATCCCGCCAGGCTGGCTTTGTTCCATCTGCCCTAAAAGCCGCCATAATCAGACCAATCCTCACAAAACCCACAAGTTTTTGCAAATTACAGGCCCATTTTCAAACTCCTATTCCTCTCCAAAGTACTGGAAAAAGTAGTTGCTGCCCACCTCCAGGACCACCACAAATACAACAACCTTTTTGAAACCTTTCAGTCTGGTTTCCGCTCCGCCCACAGCAAAGAAACAGCTTTGCTTAGAGTCACAAATGACCTACGGATGGCAGCAGATGCTGGTTCTCCTTGATTTGTCAGCTGACACCGCCTACATCACACCATTGGACTCACTGCCACCGCCCTAAACTGTTTTCAATCCTACTTCACTGACAGAACAGAATACATTTTCCTTGGAAGTGCAAGGTCCCGGACACACACCTTCACCTGTGGGGTCCCCCAGGACTCAGTCCTCGGTCCCATTCTCTTCATACTGTACATGCTCCCCCTTGGCCGTGTCATCAGTCGATATGGACTCTCATTCCATTGTTACGCTGATGACTAGCAAATCTAAATAAAAACTGACACATGTTCCTCTGCAGCTTCTCCATCCTCATCGTCATCATCACGTCCCCTGTCATCTCTCCACGCTTGTCTGGGGGAGATAAAGGTGAGGATGAAAAACAACTTTCTCCAGTTAAACAGCTCCAAAACCGAAGTAATTCTAATTGGCAGCCCACATCAGATCCAGTCTTCGTCCATAACCAACATTACCTTCTCTGATCACGACATTCCCCCTCTTCATCAGTTACCAACCTCGGCGTAAGATTCGACCCTCAACTTACTTTTGAATCCCACATCAAACACATCTGCAAAAATTCTTTCACCATCTCAGAAATATTTCCAAAATCCATTCTTCACTCACCTTGAGTGATGCTGAAAAGCTGGTTCACGCGTTCGTCTCCTCCAGACTGGATTACTGTAACGCACTTCTCACCGGGTTCCCTGATAAAAGTCTTCAAAGACTTCAGTTAGTTCAAAACAGTGCTGCAAGGATCCTGATGAGAGTTCGTAAACACGAACACATCACCCCTGTTCTTCATTCCCTTCATTGGCTTCCCATCTCCACCAGGATTGATTATAAGATCTCTCTCCTCACTCACCAGTGCATCCATGGTAACGCACCCCCCTACTTAAAAGAACTACTCATCCCTCTAACCTCAACATGAGCCCTCAGTTGTACAAACTCAAACTTCCTCCACCCCCTGACTAAGCTCACCACCATGGGTGATCAGGCCTTCTATTCTGCTGTCCCTCATCATTGAAAGCTTTCCCTGACCATCTGAGGGCTCCACAGACGACTGAGACCTATAAAAAAGGACGTAAAATTTTCCTTTTTAGCAGAACTTGTAACTTTTAATTAACATTGCTGCTTTTTGGTCATATTTTTATATAATTATTATTATATCTTTTATCGATGCTTTTATCTGCTTTTACCTTGTAGCACTTCAAAATTTGATCCAAATGTAATGTATAAATTAAATGATTTATTATTATTATTATTATTATTATTATTATCCCAGGAGAGCTACTATAGAACACATCGTTGAAAACTTTAATGCTGGTTCTGATGGAAAGGTGTCAGAACACACAGTGCATCACATGTCTTTTGGTTAAAGCACACCTCAACACTGGTTGGTGACCAGTTGAACAAGTGGTAAAATCCGGTGTCAAAGGTATTTCTTGCCTGCAGTTTGACGGAGAGAGGGTTACCTGTTGCTGCCTATCCTGCCAGTAGTCTTTGCTTGTCTCAACAAGTAAGCCTTGCAAGTCTAACCACACAGGGCCGATACAGTGAAACTGCGAATAACTCATTAAATAAGTTGCGGTTACTCAACTTCCATCGATACTTTTTTATTTATTTTTGACGGTATCTCACACGCTCGCAGATTTGTTCAATTGTCTTTACGTGACATACGTTTTGTGAAGCAGCAATTTCAACCTAAAGCCTTATATAGCTCCCTAAAACGCTAAGACAATTACCCACTCACTCATAACCTGATAGTCTGTGAAGCTGACATTTTTCGCAAGAGATAAGCTACGACAGATGATGGCAACTTGCCTGTATACCAATCCAGAGACAAGTGCAGTTTTTCACAGTGGCCTCCCAGTCTGTCCCCCTCATTGTCCCCCTTAATGTCCGTGTCAACAGGGCCAGGCGGCTTTTTGTGGCGCCCCACCGCCAAACAGCAGGGATATCTCTGTCCAGGGAGGCATCGTCTTTTGTAATGGGTCAAAGATCATGAGTGAAGAGGATGTCAGGGGATGGAGTCATCACTTTGGCTCCATTTGGCGACATCATGTTGCTGACAGGCATAAATTATGAGGGGCTGGTAGGAGAGAGGGCCCACTGGCTGCAGACAGGAGGAGGAGACGTTATCTATTATCTCTGATAACAAACTGTCCCATAATCGTTTATATGCAATAAATATTATATATAAATTTGATCCAAATGTAAAGTGCATTATAAATTAAATGTATTATTATTATTATTATAAATAATAAACATTATTATTTTGAATTAAACATAAAATATATGAATAATTTAAGGCCGCTTAAGTATTTTAAAATCACAAGATACACTGTAAAGCCTATTTGGACATTTAAGGTGGGGTCTTGCTCAAGGACCCACTGCATGTTGCGTCAGGGTTGGGGTTCGAACCATGGTACGATGATTAAACACTCAAAAAAACGATAATTTTGGCTGCATGGGTGGAAGATGAGGTTGTGCAGTTGCCTCTGAGTGACTCTGGATTATAAAGTATTGTCTCTTAAATGTGGTGCACGTACCTCTAGGGGTACTTCGGGATACTGCAGGAGGCACGAGAGATTTTCTTTCAAATGTTTGCTTGACTGTAAACTACAAATGTGATCAAGTTACCCATAGTCAGTGTAAAGTTTGGAAAGGGAATTATGGACAAATACTTGCAGAATGACAAAGCACAATTTGTGGTTGAAATTAAGCATTAAGTCTTCAAAAAAAAAAACCTAAAAAGATTTAAGGTTTTAAGTTCTCTGAGGAACTCCCTAGCAGACATTTCCTCTTAGAACTATTTTTCTCCTAAATTTGTAAGTGTTCTACCACAACCCCTTTAAGGTTTGAACATAAATTCCCGCCATTAGCACACATCCTCAACACCTCTGGTGATTTGCTGCCGTAGATCTAAGTTCAGTTATGGGTTGGTGAATTGTATATACACTGCTGAAAAAGTGGCAAGAATATGGAAATGGTTTCGGGAGTTCTCTGATGAACAACAATTCAGCTGCAAGGTACTGGGCTGTTGGCACAGGTCCCACTAGAGGACCAACAGATACCGATCCTGCTGCTGAGTCGTTCTTTTGTACTAGTAGGTATCTCCTCCACGCTCCTGAGACTCTGCTTGGAGACACAGCAAACCTTCTTGTGGCGACCCATATGGATGTTCCATCCTCGATGAGCTAGATTACTTGTGCAACCTGAATGGGCTGCAGGTCCCACATCATGCTAACAGTAGAGACAAGTGAACCAACATTCTTTAGTCAGGAGGAGAGATAAATGGTCACCAGCTGCAGAACCTTTGTGTGGGTTTTCTTGCCGTTGCCTCTCATGTCCACATGTTTTTGCTTTAATTTACACCAAAGCAGGGGAAAGTGATTCACGGTCGCTATATTACTGTTCCTCTCTAATTAATGTGAAAGCGCATCATACCACAGCAGCAGCTCTCTGACCAGCAGTCTTGAGGATTGAAGTGTTCTGCTGAATAGAGCCTCTCTTGTTTGCAGTCAGAGCTACAGCACCCTCAGGCCAGAGGCTCGATCCATCAATGACTGGCCAAGTGGCTCACAGTTCAGAATAAAGCTCTATTGTAATTGCAGATGTAGTTGGAAACCATGATAAACTCAGCGTTGATGTTTTTCATTAGGTTGCCTCTTTCTCCGCTAACCAGATGTTACCAGATGATGAGTGTGTGAACTGTATGGGCAGCATGGCTGGACCGATGTTCACCAATGAAATGGATAATATGTTCCAAGGTTGCAAATCATGAATGACATACAGAAAGGAAGTTTTGTTCCTCTACATTAATGCATGAATGTAGTCTATAGAAGTCTGACAAGATATGGAAGTGCAGAGCATGTCAGTGCGGCAGGGGCCCAAAGTCATAATGATTGCACACGCACACACAAACACACACACACACACAAGCTGAGGATGACAGGACCCATGGTCATTGCTATACATCACCACAGCACATTAGAGGGAGCATGGTCAGCTTTCATTGATAAAGATGTACCCCGATTGGCAAAATCATAAGGGCCATCTAAGTAATATTGTTAAAACTGCTCTGTATTACACTGTAATTACTGACACCTTTCTATAAGAAACAGCATCAGCCCTTTCAGCAATTTATGCTCTAATAGATCTTTAGTGGGATTGGACAACACAAGCTAGTCCTCAATGCCCTCACACATCGATTTACCATCCATCCGTCTACTTTCATTCACTTATCCTGGATTGGGTCACAGTGGCAGGAGGCAAAGCACGATTTTTTCAGCTCTTCCTGGGGGATCTTGAGGAAGTCTGAACTCCGGTTCAAGCCCAAGGTCTCCTCCTGGTTGAATTTGCTCTGGGGGCATCCTAATCAGATCCCAAAACAACCTCAACTGTCTCCTTTCAATGTGAAGGAGCAGTGGCTTCCTCTGGATGTCTGGCGCCTTCACCTTGCCCGGTCTCAAAGGCTGAGCCAAGCCACCCTATGCAAGAACCTAATTTTAAGCGATTTACATCCATCATCTCATTCTTCCATTCACTCCCCACAACTGATGACCATAGGTGAGGGTTGGAAAATTCAAAGTTATTATTTAAGAAGGACTGGTATCTGTATCTCTATTACTGTTGTTCCTGCTGAATCTAAGGTTCGGCAGTGGGTTGGCATTTTCTTTCCAGCGCCTTGGAATAAAATCTCCCTGCAATATTGCATATTGTATAATATTTTATTGAGAGTTGCACAGGTTCAACTGGGTCTGGATCTCCAATATGAACTGTGGAGGGTGTGTCCATCAGTTGAAAGTCCTACATTAGTGCTTCTAATAATGGTATAGAAATACTTCAGCGCTGTCCTGCATTCTGACGAGTGAAGGCTTGTTTTGAATTTGAGTGACAGAGGCCACATTCCCTGCCTTTTCACCATAGATACCCAGTGAGATGTTGGCGTGTTGGATTTCCATTCACACTCAAACCAAGGTGAAAGAAAGTCCAGCCATGTGCGTGTGAGTGTAGACAACCTCAGCGCTATGTTTTTGTCTGCGTCCCTCGGGCCGTCATATGCAGCTTTCACCACCTGTCAGTGTGTGGAAACACGTAGATTGAGACCCGGGTTACAGTGAAGGTGTGAATGAAAACCGTACATTTCCCAAAGCAAACAACATCTGTCAAGTATACACAAGCTTCCAATGAACAGAATGTGCACATACTAGCTGGATGTACACACACTGTACACACACAGACCTCTAGGGTGCCTTGCAGAGAAAGAGAAGCGAGGAGGCACTGCCAGTGTTTTGGTGTCAGTCATGATGGATGGGAAACAGGAACATATGGTTTGCTATTGTTACCCGGTAAATACCCCTTCACTGTTGAGCTGTGTGTTGGGTTCCAGGCCATGAGTTTGACACGGCTGATATAGGCCACGACTTACAATACCATTGAATGCAGACTGGAGGGAAATAACATGAGCCACCTGTGGCCCCAGCTAAGAGCCCAGTGTGTGTGTGGGTCACTGAAACAAAGGCACCCGTCTTGGATGGCTGTTATGTGTATAAAGGACAAAGCATATAATGATGGAAAATCTTATAACAAAATATATACTGAACCTTTTTTTCACCCTCAGTGAGAATGTATATAACTCCTCTGCCAAAGATTACGTGCTTTATCTCTGTAATAATATTGCTTCACATCCTTCCATCAGTACGCCGTCAATAATGAGTCTAAATAAGTATCTCTTCTTCACCTTTGACTTGAGCTCAGAGGAAGCCTTCTTGACTGAGATTATCAAGTAACAACTGCTCCATAATGTTACTTTAAAGCCTTTTATAGCTGTCAGCTACTTGTTTTCAAGCAGTATTTAGCTGCTTTGGTCGTAGACACAGCCTGGTCATAAGATGGTTTGGTCAGATCTGATGTGATCTGAATGAAACCAGAAAATATTCTAATGATTTACTGTCGGTTTAGTCCATTCGTAAATCTCTAAAATGGCTCTCCCCATGGATTCAATAAAATTTCTGAATAACAGACAATAAAGTTGTATTGCATTGTGTCATACTGTACCATACTGTATCCTTTCATATGACATCGTTTCAACTGGTGTAGGGTTTTGCATTATTCTTATGTAGTCTACATCATGTGTCAAATGGTACAATTAGTTTTTATTATATTCTGTCAACATAATCCTGGTTTTTGGTCAAGTTTAGTGGGCTAAACGCCAAGGAATGGGGTGCAGTTCAACTCAATTGGTAGACCGGGTGCCGGTGTGCATGAGCCAAGTTCTCTAGTAATAATAATAATAATAATAATACATTTAATTTATAACGCACTTTACATTTGGATCAAGTGTGGGCCATTGGTTGATTCCATCTGTCAAATCAACCAATGGCCCCCACTTTCCCCCTCTGGGAGACCTGTCAGGCCCAGAAACCTTAGAAAGAGATGTCTGGGCATTTTAGTCATATTTTTGTCACAGAAGACCATAATTGTTTAAAATTCTAGTAAATAAAAGTAAATACATTTTAGTCTTTTATAAGAGGGTAATGATTAACACTTCAGTCAATCCATTTAGGACCAAACCAATATTTTTTATCAGCTTTATCAGATGGAAAAACATTGATTAAGAATGCAACTATGCATAAATTGTACCTTCTATTGATTTCACTTAAAGGAATACATACAGTTGCTTTTTTGATGGACATGTGGTATTGCAAGTTTTGTTATACGTTTCACGTATGACAAGTTGTTTGGAGTGGGAGTGAACGAGGGGGAGGGCAAGGGTGGAGCACACCTTGAGGCCATATGTGAAGCAAATGTGCTCATAAAAATTACATACAAAAACACACATGTGCACAGATAGGTAAAGCCCGCCCACAGACCACAACAAGGCCTTAATACTTTGTGGTCAATGAATGCCAATAAATTAGCCAGAACTACATAATTGAGTCTCATTTCATCTGATACAAAAATGAGCTGAGGTTTACCCACATGTGCTCCAACTTCCTCTCCCTGCTCTTATAGGAGAGCAGGAATCTGGTGCTTGAAGTGTATATTGCGGTAAGGTACTACAGAACACCACAAAATATGAGAAACAAAAAATGACTGCAATGCCCAACCGAGTGTTGCATCCTCCCGCAACCTTTCAGCGTAGTTACGTCCTCCTCTGCCGTCTCAGAGGAAGAATAAAAACTACATCAATCTATCCTAGCGTTTCAGTCCTGTAACTCTTCTGCCTTAAACAAGGGCCCTAATAGTTCCTTCAACCCGGGTCCCGCCCTATGTAGTACTTTAACATTAATTACAATGATCACAGTTTAAAAGCTGCTCTCTCAGCAGGTTCACCAACATGTCAGCGAGGGGTGATTCCCAAAACTGGAACACCTGCTGTGACATCACCGCAGGTGGGCTCATAGTCTACTCCCATTTCAATGTCTCAGAGAAATATATCTGAATATTTTCATGATGCCATGAACAATATTGAAAGGGGATACCAAACTAGAAAAGTGAGCCTTTTGTAAATGTTTATTGATTCAACCCAGTCTGGGTTGAAATCAGCACAGAATATTGAAAAACCGCAGGAGACACGTGTCTGCTTAGTCAGGTGGCACCTAGCGTATGCCAGAGAGTAACAATAATACAATCGGTCTACATTTTAAGTCACCTGTTTTTATCATGTGTCTGGATAAAGCATTCTGATGAGCTGATACACTAGCTAAATTATATTTCAAACATCTTAATCTTTCGGTGAGGCACTGCTACTCAAGAGGAGAGAGATTAAAACCACACCAAACAACCTTCCCACCATTTTATAGTATTGCTTCTATGATGTGAATTCATTTTATATACTGTAATATAGAGAGTATGGGTTGGGCTGCTGCATCGTGGCAGTGATTGTCACCTCCAACAACAAGCTTCTGGGTTCAAGCAACTGTTTGCAAGTTCTGTCTATGTCTCTGTGCATTACCTACCTGTGTACTGGCTTCCTCCCATTGTCCATACTCAAATGCAGGTGAATCTTTGAGTCTTAATTGGGTATAGTTGTAAATTTTTAGCTCTACATGCGTCAGTCATGTTATGAATTGGGGCTTCTGTCCTGCACCTCATGGATATAGTTACAATCATTGCTGTGGCAAAAGGCCTGCGCCCTCCAACCACTCACTCACTATTTTTGGGAAATTTCTGTGTTTTAGTACTACTACTACTAATAATAATAATAGTTGTTCCTTTATTTATCAAAATAGAAATTAGAAATGTCTCTCTGCATTTAACCCATCCCTGAGGGAGCAGTGGGCCGCCCCTGTGAAGAACCCGGGAAGTTTCAAGAAGGTTTCAGAGTCTTGCTCAAGGATCCACGGCTTGTTGCGTCAAGGGCTGCGCACGAACCCGTCCCTCTACCGGTCTCCCGGTAGAGCTACAGGCGCCCGTACTACTGCTACTCACAAAAAATGTTTAATAAAAAAACAAAAACAAGGCTTTCAGCCCAGAATATCTGTTTTTTTGGGCCCACAGGTCTTAATTGGCAGGGCTGCAGAAAACTGACAGGTGGCATACAGCAAAGAACACAGATGGAATTGAACCTGTGACCACAGCACAATGAGGGCTCAGCCCCATTCAGGGGCAGCCATTCTACAAGCTGAGCTAAACAGCGGCCTGAGTCCAGAATATTTTATGATTGACTTAATATATAAAGCAGGCAGGTGGCCGATTCTCTTTCCATGGTAAACGTTTGTACTTGGTTTGGGTCAGTGACTGGGGGGAATATTAATAAATAAATAATAAATGCCACCAAGCACTATGGAAAGCGCTAGGTCTAGTATCAAAAGTGTGAAAGGAGAAAAATGTCTGTCAAAGTCTAAATTTAATCCTCGAGTATCATAAGGTCTTTGTCCCTTTGCTTGCTGGTTCTTTTTCTGTGGCTGTTTGTGTGAGAGGGATACACAGAAGTTTTACAGAATACCCTCCTCATTCTTCCTTAAATCTTTTCAACGGCACAAACACATGCACATTTTAGTTTTGCACCAAAAATATGAGACCATTATTTACAATTGTCCTGGCTCTGTGTAACTCCAAGTTGACATGGTGCATCAGCGAGATCCATCAACTGGATTCATGCAATCTTTGCAAAAAAACCTAGAATGGATATACTTGGTGCAATGTTCTTTAAATTGTGCTGCCGAGAGTGTGTCTGTACTCCAAAGCTTTTCTATCAGTATGGCTGTAATATCATTTATAATGTAATACATTTTTTGTGTTTGAAAAATTTAATTATTACGACCTTCAAAGGCTCATCATCTAGTGCTTCTAAAACTTAGAAGGTTTAAGAATAAAATTAGGTTTAGGAGGGTTACCCTAACTATTTGTTGTTGCAGTAACTCTATGGCCAGCTTACATTTACCTAATCTAGTGATATCATTGGTACTATACTAGTTTAAAATGCTTGATTTGAACTTTTAGTTGGGTGTCAGTTTCATTATTCCTTGATCAAAACCGTACGCTCCAGAATCTCATGTGACGGACGAGAATTTGAGATACACTAAGGGATGAAACAGGGGACCCACCATTTTTAAAGTTCCCATAAGGTGACTAAAGATGTATAGTGCATCTTCCAATTTAGGACAACAGATCCATATTCACTTAGAACTCTGGAATGCCCTTCAGTTTCTGTTACTGAATGTAGAGAGTAAGTGAGTCTTCTCTTTGCTGACCTCCAGCAGTTCAGCTCCATCCTGCCATGACAAACAGAGTTAGCCACTGTGCCATGACATCATCATTAGTTGTGGGTACAGGTCACATTTCTTTAAAGACTTTTGTCTAAGGAAGAAGCACTGCTCTTCATTTTGACGTTGAGTTACGGCATCGTGAATTGTTTGTAACGTTGTTGTCCATCTGATACTAAGACAACTGTGACTCATGAATTGCAGCGCTTCCTCGTAGTTAGGCGTGGCCCTAAAGACCTTTGAAGGGAGGCTGCCAGGATGATTCCCAACCAGATGCATGAACCATCTCAACTATCTCCCTTCAGGGAGCAGAAGAGCTACTCTGAGCTCCCTGCAATTGTGCATCTCATTCTTTCAGTCCTATTCTAAAGTTGGGATATAGATTAACTGGTGAATCAGGAGCTTTGTCTCGTATTCAGCTCCTTCCTTACCACAACAGGCCCACCCAACATCTGCGCTACTTTTTTATACTACACCAAACCCACTATCCATTGCAGGTTCCCATCCCTCGAGAACAAGATGCCAAAGTGCTGTGAGTAAACTCGTGGCCTCAGACCTGGAGCTCACAAAAACACACCATCATACTCTGTGTTCCTCTGTCTTGGGCATCACAACCTCCTTGAAACCTCCCAGCATACTGAACATCTTGTTCTGAGGACGAGATGTGTTGTGTGTGTGTTTGTGAGTGTGTGTGTGTGTGTGTGTGGTTTAAACGCTTAATAAATACCTCCTCAGATGTGCGTGCGGCCCTCCAAAACAGCAATGTGGAAGCACATATGCACGCCCACATGGCCTTCATTCAGACTCAGGCAACAACTGGGATCAGAGGATATCTAGCACTTTTTTCTTATTACAGACAGAAAACCGCTTGCAATTCTCAACTCTTCCACAATACACCAGTAATGAGTCCCAGAGCTGGATGACTGTGTTGACAATGTTTCTGACTAATGTCCATCGTACTTCTGGTGAAGAAATATCACTGACATTGTTTTTCACGTCAATAGTCTAAGTTTTCATGGGCCACTTTCACACTAGAGCTGTTTGTTCCACTTTAAACCACTTTCACACTACAGCTGTTTGTTCCACTTTAAACCAGAAATTAAATTATTTAAATTCTGGTTTGTTTCCTCAGATAGTCCGGTAAATTTGGGGTCGTGTGAATGCTCATTTGATCTCTGGTGCATACCTTGTCCGCTTGAAAATGGGGGTCCTGGTTTACTTCCAAGTGAACCCCTGGTGCAGTTTGTGGTCGGAAAGCAAAGCGGACCAAGTTATAAACCAAAGGTAGGAAGTGGAGCAAATAGTTTGATTTAATACATACAAATCCATGACAATACCTCGCTCGGCATCTTTGTAACCAGGACAACACGTTGTTATACTGCCCCATTCGCACGGGACTAGTATTACCTGAGGACCTCATATGATTTAGAAATGACATCCCCATGTCTGTGTTTCATGCGGTGAATTCACACTGGATAAGTGAAGTCTGTATTTCACTTGAATTTCGTGATAATATGCCTACAGATATGATGCCAAGGCTCTGCGTTACACTCGCTGCCGTAACCGCATCAGCTGTCAGCGCTAAGAAGTGTGTGCCTGGACAGAGGCACAGAGGTTTTGGCAGCAGGGCAGGGGTTCTGGAGGTTGGACAGACAGGCAGCCAGGTCGAGATCACAGGCGGTGTGGATGTCCCTGACTACACCAGTTCAAAACAGAATTTTATTATACCGATCTCAGCTGCCAAAATTCGATCAGGAAAGTGGTAGAAAAAGCAGAAAATGAAACAATAAATTTGAATTCCACTCCCAAGTCACTGGGATACCTATTAACCATGGACTAAAATGATCACCTGAGCTCAGTATTTGGTGAAATATGGTAGGTAATTTGAAGTGGAATTTCTGCAGACAAATTTCATTACCACTGGCCGCAGGTAATACAGGTCTCATGTGAATTGGGCATAAGCAGGCAAAAGGGGATGGATTCTGGTTTCCTGTTCTGTCAAGTAGATGAGCAGTTTTTCTTCTCCTGCTTCTTGTTTGGTGTTTATTGGTTAATATCCGTCACACACAAGCAGTTGTTACGACTGAATGACGTTGCACAGAAGGTTTGGTACTTTTGGCTAAGTGCAGTGTAAAAGCGAACCAAATAAAATGAAAGTGCAACAATGTTGCAACGTGACCCCCAAATCAAACCGAGTCCCCCCAAACTATCAGGTTTGAAAACAACCTTAGTGTCAGTGTTTAGTGAAGCATATTTCAGTCTATTACTGACAAGCACGTCGCTGCTATCAACGTCTTTGTCCACTTGTTTTTCTGCCAAAATAGCTCTGTGATTCATTGTATGTGTGACATTCTTCTATCAGAAGCAGCATTAACTTTTTCAGCAATTTGTGCTACATTAGCTCGTTAGTTGCATCTGACAACACAGACTACCCTTTTTTCTCCCAATGAGCATAAATCATCCATTTGCACCCTTGGTTCTCTCTGGTTCACCAGTTGTCCTTCGTTAGACCAATTTTTTAGGTACAAATCACTTTTGACCAGGAACCCCCAATAAGACCTGTGGTTCCAGGGATGCTCCAACCCAGATGTCTGCCCACCACGATCTGGTCCTAGCCGGATTCTCAGATCCTCACACTTGTCCGTTTTCCTGCTTCCAACATCAACTTCTTGACAAAGTATCCACTTGCTGCCTAATATATCCCATCCTCTGAGGTACAATGGTAACGAGATCATCAATGTTATTAACTCCATTATAAATTAAATGTATTATTATTATTATTATTATTATTATTATTATCTGTCATCTGTCATGTTTTGGATAATCAGCTTCATATATCTACAACAAGCATTGACATTTTACTGTATAAAGAATGATGGATCGTGTTGTCGTGACTTCTCCAGCTAACTTGATCGCTCGCCAAAATGTAGACGTGTTTACTGTCCAATGAATCCTCTCAGGGAACTTCACCCTCCACCTCCACAAACTGATGACATAAGCAGGATGCCTGTTAAACTGTATGTTTACACCCTAGCTCATAATAAATAATACATCTCACCACTAAGCCTTTACCCTTCAAGATACATCTATAGAAACATACTATAAAGACCATAATTGCCAGTGTTCTACCCTACCGCGGCCATAGAAAAACCACTACTACTGTATATAAATAGGGTGGATCCAGCTGGCGACGTGCCTTTGTGGAAAACATTTGTGCAGACAGCGGATAATAGAGGTTTACTGTCTGTTAAAAATAGTTTGAATTTCAAATGAAATGATGCATTAAAACCAATGATTGGACCAGACTGCATCCTGAGAGTGAACAACTGCACAAATTTCACACTAGCCTTCTACTTAACTAGACCTATGCTTTCCACCCCGAGAGGGTACATCCCCCAAAAGTCCCCCAACCCCTATGTAAGCAATCCCCCTGACTGAACTCCTCAAATTAAATGAGAAGTTATGTTCAAAACACAGTGTTTTCATAAAGAAAGATCGCCTTGTGAGTAAAAGATGAAATTTTAGAGTAAAATATAATATAAAAGGCAGATTTCCTTGAGTCGATTCATATGCACCAAAGTTGGACAAAAATGGACCAAGAATTAAGGGGTCATTGCTGAAAAACAATGTTATTCGTGATAAAGCTCCCCCTAGTGAGTAAAATATGATATTCAAAAAAGATATCTCCTTGGGTTGATCATCTGAACCAAATTAAGACTAAATATAACCAACGGTTAGGAAATGATGTCCGAAAAACCGTGTTTTGTAAAAAGCTCCCCTTAGTGAGTAGAATATGAACTATTAGAGTAAAACACAATGTGTTTATAAGATAGATCTCCTCCACTAGAAAAATATGCACCAAATTTGAACTAATGCTTTCCCCAATGTCGGAACTATAGAACCAGCCTATCCCAAAATCAACAGTTTTTCCTTGCACCAATGTGAGATTTACACATACATTATTATACATTATACCATATATTGATGTACTCCTACTAATGCATTATGTATGGTGTGAAGCCATTGCCAAACCACTTTAACCCCGAAATAACATGTAGGCTTGATGGAGATGTTTTCACTCTGTTTATACTCAGCAGAGGTCAATGGGACTAATGGTGAGTTTAGATGAGCAGATAGAACAGATTAAAAATCTAGAATTTGTTATCCTCCTCAATGTTTCGTTGTTCTAATTCTTCAGTCCATTATCTATAACTATTTACCTTAGCAGGGTTGTCTGTGTATGTTATTCCATTTAGAAATCTACATAAATCGTTTAAGGAGTGCAAACTTCTGCCAATGGCCCAAACCTACCTCTGTGGAACCTACTCTTAATCAGAGATTCTTTCATCATTTCCTGTTCCTCTCCAGCGTAAAGCATAAAAGGAACAAGGCACAAAAGTACCATCGTAACGTCACCAACATGTAATAATCTCTAGGATACACCAAAAGTTACGGCTGGATCAAATTTAATGCAAATCTGTCAGGTGCTTTTGCTGTAATACTGCTCAACACAATCAGACATGCAAAGATACAAATAAACAGACAGAAAAATGCACAGAAATGAAACATAACCTCCTTGGCGAAAGTAATAAGCCGTGTGGAGTAGTGATGTCACAATGAGGCTTTTGCAGGATATGATTGGCTACTGAGTATTTAAGAGATACTCAGAGACTTTGTTTCAGTTGTTTGTAGATATAGGGGCGGGCAATTACTCAAACATTAATGGAGAAATCTGCGTAATCGTTTCTGTAACCTAGGGTACTGTTGTACCTTGGCAGACGTTAGCGCTCTCTGAGTGCTTTTTCTTGTTACATTTGATTGTTAATACTGTGAAACATGTAACGTCCACAAAATTAAATCTAAATATGCCAAAACCTACCTCTGGGTCAAATTTGATGCATATCCGTCCAGCAGCTTTTCCAAAATCTTGGGGAAAAAGAAACAAAGAAACCGACATACAGAAAAACCAAAACAACAGTGGTGAAAATTCCTTCCTTGGCAGGGTTAATTATTTCCAAATTGAGATAGGACATCATTGTAACATACATCAAAGGATGTCTTAATACTTAGATGTCTTCGTAATATGTGACTTTGATGTATTTCATGCTATCAAGGCATGTGGTATTAATGTGTGTGACATTGATGTCTTAGATGTCACCTTGATGACTTTTATGTTATTGCTAAATTTACTTTGATATCTTTGATGTTTTTGCGACATATGACCTTTTATGTCATGCAAATAGGGAAAATGAGATGAAATGTGCGTTCTATTGAGGTCCCTGCTAAGATCTGTTAAGTTTAACCTGAAATCTTCATATCCATGAAACGATTACATGAAGATTTGAGCAATTAGTTCTTATCTGGGACTAGGTGATCACAGAGATCACTTTTTATTCAGAACACAGCACAGTATTAAAACATTACGTATTAGAATAAATAATAAAGTTTTTAAAGTCCATTGATCTCAACGGACAAGAAACATTGGTTTCAACAGCTGGTTAAAACTTTAATAACTTCACAACTAAACCATGGTGTTCATGGTACAGATATATTTTTATTGCCCTTCTCCTCATACATCTCCAGATGTTGATTAAGCTCCTTGATGCGCATGTCCTTCAAGTGAACCAGTTGCTCTAGCCTGTTCACTTTCAACTGTAAGATCTCTACAGTCTCCTGCAAAGCAACGAAGGCTTGTTCTTTTTCCTGCAGAAGTAGCTGTACAGCAGGGTTCAAGTCTGGAAATAACTGCTCCGAGTATTCCGATCTACCATTTTTTAGATGGCCCTCTCCTCCTGCTGACAGAGACACTCTCCCTTTCCTTCTATCCTCCCTATTTTGTCTTAATTTTTCGTTGATCTTGTCTCCGAGGGCGACCAGTGTTGGCTCTATTCCTCCTGCAGTGCTCATAACAATCTTCTTCACCGTTTCCTCAGGGACGTGAAAGTTGAGTTTGGAAAGCACCTTCCTGTTGAGGACATTCCAGTTACTGAGCTTCTGATGTGTGGAGTTTGCAGGAACGTAGTTGTTCATGTCAACTAGCTTAGGGAAGAAGTATTTCACAACCTCTGCAGCCATCACTCCATCACTGAAGTCTCTGGTTATGTAACTTTTGCGTCTGGACAGAGGTATTTTGTCTATCCATGCGTACAAGTCCAGCAGTTCTCCTTCACTGAGTTTTCTATCCATTGTTTGTTTAGTGGTTGGATCTATTTCCTGACAGGTCATTGCGTTCTGTTTTGTGAGGGCATCAAAGAAATACCACTACACACTTACACTTGATCTTAGCCAAAGTTCTGAGAGGCATAGAATTCACTTGTTCTCAAATTTATCTATTATGATGGAATGAATGTGGCTTTGATGTCATCAAAGTCTTTGAATGAGTCCCATTTCCCCGCCCCTCGGTCACTGTCCCTATGGTTACCAAGCGTTCCATGATGCGATTTTAGTGGGGAGATTGAGGAAGGGTTTCAGGGTGGAGAGGTGTGGGTGAAGGTTTCATCGGGTCATCAGGTGGGCAGATGTTACATCTGACAGGGTAGAGTATAGCCAGGCTTCTGGAGTAACGGAATAGATGTAACTGCGTTATGTAATTAGAATGTGAAGAAAAAAGGTACTTATTACCGAAAAATGTAATCAGATTACAGTGACATTTAGTAAAACTGTGCACACATTACAACAACATCACTCAAGTCAGCTAAATTTTTGATTGAGTGAAGTCGCCAGTTCATTGTCACAGTGGCCTCTGGTGAAAAATTCTGTCTTTACGGGGATATTTTGCCAACCTTTTTGTTTGTCATGAGGAAAAGGGGAACAACGTCACAGTTCAGTGCAAATTATTCCTTCCAGCTGTTGAAGTTCTGTCAGTATTCAAAGAGTCGACATCTAGTTTAAAGAAACATTTACGGGTAGGAACAACATCTAACGATAGCTACAGGGGCATCCAGTAAGCTAAAGTTATGTTAGTTAGCTAGCTGACCAGTGAATACTACTGTTATTACTGCTACTACTACTATTACTAAAAATATATTGGGCCTGTAAGTTAACAGTTGGTGAAGCTGACTTGTGTCGTGCCAGAACGATAAGAGTCTGATTAACCTGATTTGTTAAAGAATGCTATGTGTGCTATTATTTAATGTATTGATCTAAAAATGACTGCATTTTCTGTTTTTTGTTAAAGAATATTTTGTTTCTGCTTTCGTAAAATTCCCTTTTCTAGATCATACTTAAATTTGGAATCCATAAGCCTTCTGCCTGAATTTGCTTTATGGTTTTCATTGTCTTTCATTGTTTGTTCTTTATGTTTTTTGAAAATTCATCACCAAGATCAATCAGTTTTGAGGAGAAAGTCAATAGACCAATCAATCTTTATTTATATATCGCCAATTCAAAACAACTGTTGCCTCAAGGTGCTTTCCAGAAAGAGCAGCTCTAGACCGAACTCTTTGTGTAATTATCTTACAGAGACCCAACAGATTCGTCGGTGAGTAAGCACTTGGCCACTGTGGTGAGAAAAAACTGCCTTTTAACGGGCAGAAACCTCGAGCAGAGCCAAGGCTCAGGGTTGACGTCCCTTAAATATAGCAATAATAGAAATATAACATCTAACAATAGCTTACGGGGAAATACTATACTATATTAATAATAATAATAATAATAATAATAATAATAATGATAATAATTGTAATCATCATCATGATCATATTGTAATCAGTGGGCATCGAGCAGGTCCACAGCAGCTGAGGCAGCCACCACTTATATAATCTTTCAGGTTGAAAAAGTGTTGGTTTAGTGTTTTTTCTTTTCATATATGAACTAAAGGAACATTTTCTGTTTAACCTTGTAAAGGACGTATATTTTATTTTTGCTTTGTAAACTGTACTTCAGTATTTGGTCTTGGTTATACACTTTAATTGCACTTTAGGTCTATCTGCTACTGACCGAAATTTTTTTTTTTAAATTCACTGAGCAGAAGACACATCTTTTATGCTCTCTTGTCTTTATTTACACATTTGATACTGAAGTAATCCAAAAGTAACTGAAAGTTATCAAGTTACATTACTTTTATTTAGTGATAGATGGATTATGTTACTGATTACTTAATAAAAGTATTTAGTAACTGATACAGATTACAATTTAAAAGTAACCCTCCCAACCCAGAGTATAGGTGCATCTCGAGTCTCTCGACAAAAGGCCAGGTCCACATACTGAAATTGTAAGGGGTTCATACAGTGAAACAGTCCAGTCCACTCGTGTGTCTGACGGAAGACAGATTCAGGGAAAGCAAAAACAGACTGAGTAAAAGTAAAAACTTGAAAACACTGAGCTGAAAAGAACCCACTGTCATTTCTGTTCCAGCTGTAGAGATACTGGCACCACTAAGGAGTACAAAGCCCAGTAGAAACAATGTGTGTGATGCAGACCCTCTGTGTTTACAGTCTAGTTTAATCTGATCAACAGATCTAGTGACTATGATTTATGTGAAACTGTAGGACTTAAGATGGATTGTTTGGCCTCATTCAGCCCATTGTTTTGGTTTTCCTCGTGGCGCGACCGGCAAGTCTCAAATCAAGACAGATAAATTCCATGATAGGGACCAAGTCGAGATGAATAAGTCCAAATAAATTGAGGCCAAAAAAATCCAAAATCAGCACAAAGAAGTCAGAATCGACACAGGTAAGTCCAAAGACCAAAGCACACCTCAGATAACATGGCTAAATCCTATATCAAATTCCAAGTCAAGAGAATCAAGTCCCTGGTTAGTCCCAATACTAGATTGAAGTCAAGATCAATAACTAAGAGCAATGAGAACAATGTCAATCAGGTAAGTTCCTAGTCAAGTCACAATTCAAAACCAACAATTCTCAGGTAGAGACCAACATATCCCATTTAAAGAGAAATTCATAACTCCAAATGGTTAATTCTGAGAGCAAATGCTAAACCATCAAGAACAACATGAACAACAGGATCGAAGTCAGGATACGTGAATCCCAATACCAAGCCAAGTCAAGCCAAGTAAGTCCTGAGTTGAGTCACAGTTCAAGACAAAAGAGACCCAAGTTTGGACCAGCAAGTCCTGAATAGAATCGGTAAGCATCAAGTAAAATCCAAAATTCTGATCAACAGTTTCCCCTATAAAAAGAGTGTTTAGTGGATATGGGTAACCAAGCTTATTTAGCCTTTGGCAAAACCAGCAAGCCGAAAGTCAGGAGCAGAAAGTGCTCATGACATCATGGTTAAGTCCCCAGTCAAATTCCAGGATGGGACCAACAAGTCCCAAGAACCGACCAACAGATAACCTTTAAAAGGAATCTAGTCCAAAGTATTTTAAATTCAAAGTCAAAACCAACAGAGCTTATTTCAGCATGGATAAGACCAAAGTCAAATCATGTGGCAAGACCAACAAGTTCCAAGACAGGACCAACAAGTTCTAAGTCAGGACCAACTAGTTCTAAGACGTCATTGCTCAGTCCCCTGTCCAGCCTCATGAAAGAGCCCTTAATTCCAGGTAAACACACTTTTAAACAATGTCAGTCTCAGGTTGAGATCACCAGGTTCTACGTCAAGTTTAAAGTCAAGACCAATAATAAGTTTGAAATCAAGATCAAAGAATGATAAGTCAACGCGAGTATTTCTCAGGTTAAAACCTGCAAGTCCCAAGGCTAAGCACAATGCCAGAATGAATAAGTACCATTTTAAGAAAGATAAAACCCAAGTCACTACTCTAAAGTTGCAACTCATTTCCATCTCATCTCTTTTGACTTGCAGAATAATTTTTATTGCATAAAATTCAATTTCTTCTTTCTTCCATACACCTAATTTAAAAAATTAGATACACAAAGTATTATTGTGTTCTTTGTGCTGTTTTTCTTTTTTTTTGCCTCGGAGAATAAAACCGATACCAAAGCAAATGAGGCAACACATAATTAGACGGCAGATGTGTGATTGAACGCTGTAATGTGGACTGAGAATAATTATAAAACTTTTACTTTAATAACATTGTACATCTGTGGGGAAATCACAAACACACAGAGCCCTGAGGCAATGCACTTGCAAATACATTTGATAGGCTGCACCCCCACAACCCCTGGCACTGACTGTGCATCTTTAATATGTGCTGGAAGTTCTGGAAGAAATTAGAAATCTCTTCCACCTGAATATGTTCCCTACGATGGAAGTGACCTCTGTGAAAAACCGGGGCTTAATCAGTGAGACCGGCGTTAAGTTTCACTTAATTTTCATTAATTGAAGTCTGGAGCGTCTCAGTGATTTGGTCTATGATTCAAATGTCATCTCTTTAAGGACATAAAGGTGCTCGGTATTATCAAGACCTCAACTGTTGTTTTAGTTCATTCTTATTCCAGGAACAGAACATTCAGTTAAGTGTAATAACTTAGCACATAAAGGCACTTTTAATAATCAGCATGTTTGTCTTCATTAAAGCAAAACATTTCCATAAAGATAGATATATCGGTCTATAATCTATCTCTCTAAGGCCTGGGGGTTTGAGCTTCCTGCACGGCATCTAATTGTTCTTAGGACTGCACTCTCCTGGACATAAACTTGTGATGTTGTACCTGGAGTCTGCTGGAGCCATTCTTCTAGTTTGGGGGCTTAAAGCCCCTAATGATTCCCTCACCACTGGGATCACTGTGACCTTGCCAATCCATTCAAGCCTTCTCCAGCCCCTGGTATTTCTTTGTCTTTTCATGCTCCTTCCTCCTGCTGTTTCTTCAGCCCCTTAATCGTCCATGCTCCTTCTTCGTGATGTTCTCTCAGACCCTGGTATTTCTAGATCTTTTTATGCTCCTCCTGTCTTCAACTGTTCCTTCTGCCTCTCAATCTTTTCATGCTCTTTCCTCCTGACGTTCCTTCAGCTTTTGCTATATCCTGATGTTTTCATGCTCCTTCTTCTTAATGATCCTTCAGCTGCTTTTTCTGCCCCTGTGTTTCTTGATAATTTCATATTTCTTCCTGACTTTCCTTCAGTTTCATGGGGTATGAACACTTTCAGAATGCTCTTTATTTATACCCATAATATTGGAATAGCTGTATAACTTGTGAACTGTAAGTGTTTTCACAGTTGGTTTGAGTCCCACTCAGAACAAACCTCAAATATAGTTATATACAGTATTAACTTTACAAATTTAACTCATACCCGGAAAAAATATGTAACGAAATGCATCAAAGTAGTCATTTTGCAGTGAAATCATCCTCTGTGTTTTGCCATTATGTTTTTGTATTGCTTTTCCTGCTGCATCAATGTGTAGGTCTATGTTTCTTATGTAGAAGTTAAAGGCTGAGGTCATATATCTACTTTATTCCATTCGTAGTGATATGTATAAGATCATCACGGCCTGTTAATAGCATCTCTGTCCTGTGAAAACCACAAATATTCAATATCAATACATTTTTCACAGGGTAAACGATTTGTAGTCTGAAAAGAAACTTTAAACTAGCATTCTATGTTCTACAAAATTAGATCATAGAAAACTTGTGAGAAGTATTGGAGTATTGAGTACAGTAAAATGGAAATAATCAAGTAATGTACCTTTACTTTATACTTAACAACAGTACTAGCTTACTACTTACTAACTAAAAATAAACCGTCGTAGTTCATCAACATTATGTGTTACTGTACACCACTATGAATAATTATATATATATATATATATATATATATATATATATAAAAAATATGCAAGATAAATAAATGAAGTCATGCAATCTCAGTGACCGTATCATTATCCCCAATCAGAGCCCAGATTGACCAGACAATCAGTGACTGCATTTTCACTGAAAAGTTGTAAATGTACCCCGAAAAAGTGTACTAATATAGTTTGTTCAACAGTAATGCAGTGAAATAACAATACATCAGAACGAGATAGCTAATCATTTTTTTTAGGATATTTAGGTGTGTTAAAGGTACAAGCATGCCATGCCACTTATGTTAGGCTCCTGGAATGAAGCCATTTGCCTCAAATTTAATCTCTAACATAACTCAAGCAGATGCCACAGATGGCTCGGACAGGTTTAATTAGTGTTACCAGCAGTATTTTTAAACTAGATATCAAAGGCTCGGGACACAGATAATTTATCAAAAAGTTGTCTTTTTTGTTTTGTATATTCAGTTCTTCAGCCTAGATGGACTTGAACCTGAAACCTTAACAACCCATATTTACGTTGGGTTGAGACGCAAGATACCAATAATTTATTCCAATTGCATTTATAAGTGCTAAAATCGTGCCACAACAAACCTGCAACTTATTTCCGAACCTTTGGAGTAAGACTGGCTCTGCGTAATCTGTAGGTCACCTGTTGATGGCTCTTGAGGGTACCAGTATAGACAGACAGATGGACAGAAAGTGGGTCTAACGTTTGTCACCTTTGAACCCTTCGGAGACACTAAACAAGCCAATGATTGGGAACATGTGGAATGATTACTGTAAATTCAGAATAGGTTCGGTGTCGGAAAGAGGATGAAAAAAAAATTAAATCCCCCTTTTCAACCAATAAATACAACAATAATTGCATTGTACTTGTCACAAAACACGAGTTGAAACATCGCACATGAAATGCAATTGTATAATAAAGTGTGACTGCTGGAATGTCAGAGTCAGAGGTCACATCTGCTTCCGAGACACTCTGAGAAAATAAAAATAAATTAAATTATGATAATTTTCATCTTCTTTGTTCTTTAATTTTTAGATTGGTAAATTAAACTTAAGCATATGGGAGCAAGGACGGATTGTAGTTGTGACCAACTGCTTTGTTTATAAGACTGTGTGACAATTCAATAACTTTAAATCTAAACGCACGTGATGTTTTTGCACCATCTGGAGGTATATTACCCTCCCTACAGGATAGGCTTTGTTATGTGGCTGCTTAGGCCCATAAGCCATAACATCATAACCACTGACAGATGAAGTCAGAGCGTCACTGATTATCTTTCTATCATGCTGCCGGTCAGTGTGTGGGGCACATGAGGCAGTAAGTCAAACATTTTGTCCTCAAAGTTGATGTTGGAAGCAGGAAAAATGGGAAAGTAGAAGAATCCGGCTTTAATAATCAACCTTAATAACTGAAATATCATGTTAAATAAAGGCAAAGTACAGAAACACTAGTGCTTTCAAACCTGTTAAAAAATCAACAAAAAAAACCTCATAAGAAACAAAGAGGGCAATTTTCTCAATGAGCTTGATCTGCAAACATGACAATTATTAATGAAATACTTCTGTTACTAATGCTTCTACTACTACTACTACTCACAAAAATGTGTCATTGTGTATCAAGCTGGCAAGTGCTTCATACTTTGGGCACAAATAAATAGAATAGAATAAAATTGTTACTTTGGAAGAACAATGAAAGGCAGTTCTGTAGCTCTTGGGCTAGCAGCATGTACGAGCAAATACAAAGGCATGCTAAAGATAAAATACAAAAAACACAAGAAAACAAAATAATGGCATAGCGTAGTAATGGGACTACTGTAACGGATTGCTCTGAATCATACTATTATGTAGTCCTTCAGACTATTAATAGGATAAGACTCATACAGTGAAACAGTACAGGCTCAAATACATCACTTCATAGAGGACTTTAACTTTTACTATACATAAAAAAAAAAGAAGCCATCAAACCAATCAATTAACATGCCACAAAGACATCGCTGCATACGTTACTTGATAAAAATTATGAAAAATGTTCAAATCACATGACAAAGACATAAAACGTTTGTACAGTGAAACAACCTGTGTTCTAACAGTGAACCCGCACAGGTTCACATACTGGAACAGTCCAGGTTCACACACTGGAACCGTCCAGGATCACACAGGGTAGCAGTTCAAGTTCATATAATGAATTCCCGGTACATTCAGAAAAACAGCCCAAGTTCATATCTTGACTAAACCGGTTCTTACATTAAAACAGTGCAGGTTCATACAGGGAAAAGGTCCGGGTTCATACAGTGAAACAGTCAAAGGTTAATCCTTTATTTTACACACACAGTGCTATAATCTTGACGCTAGGTGCCCTTTTAAATTTCTTGAGAAATATTCCTATTATTATTTTTATTTAATAATTGTTTGTACTCACTATGTCTACCTTTTTTGGTTTCTCATTTGATAAACCACCAAGATGGCGACGGCTGCTTTTGCCTCGGTTTCGCAACTTTTGTGACGTCATGGGAAAATCGTGCATCAGGACGCAGCTGCGTGATGACCTCAAATGCACGTACGGCTCATGTAATCTGCAGTTGCGCAACTGTTTGTGGGTAAATTGTGGATGTCCTGCACGTTGACATTGGAAGAGTAGCCCGGTACGGAAACCAATCTTTTCGGATCGCTTTAACAGGTATCCTGTTTTTTCAGTGGCTCTTAATATTTTACTCCTTCCTGTAGATGAAAAGATCATGTCGGACCAACAGAGCTCTTTATTTATTTATTCATTATGTTTCTTGCAATAGACAGATATTATCTTACATTAACATAGCTCCTAGGTAGCCAAATCAGAGCATCAAATGCTAACACACTGGCCACGAGAATGATTTGCCCGCTTGTTTATGTTATTCTTTACGTTTTACATGAAGCTCAGATTAAATTACAGATGTTGAGAGTATTCTGGTATGTAGACTGATAACAGACTGCTTTTGTTGCTGAGTGTAGCTGTATTATTGTTGCTGCTGCCGATGCTAACTTTAGCCATGACGGCTAGCATCATTACATAGTCAGAGTAACTGCCTGTTAAAGATTGCTTGACCTCTGTTCTCTCATTTTATCATTGTATGTTGCTCTTATTTTACTATTTATATCGTAAAATACTTATTGTATTGTGCTGTGTGTGTAATTGATGTGTATAACACATCGACATTCAGGTGAATAACTAAAAAGAGAACTTTGCTCTTGTTAGGTCAAAGTTATCCATCTTGCAGCTCTCGGGTAAATACATAATAGATACATTTAATAATAAAATCTTGCATTGCACTGTTCAGTCATTAACAACAGACGGGCTTTTGTAAAATTGAGTACTTGAGCAGTTTTTCCAGATATTTGCACTTTTATCTGTGTATAGTTCTGATAACTACTTACTTAATCATATATTTGAACTCTCTACTCCCTACATTTTCAATACAGAATATTACTGTTGTAGATTGTTATAATTTTACATTCAATTTACATTTCCCAACATCAAGAATAAATGAGCAATTACACATAGAACAATTTAGCCTTCAGTGTAACAATCATTCCATTTCACCTATGATCGACATCAAACATAAAGAGATGCATCAAGAAACGTGTAAGAGTCTTGAAAACAAAATAGTTTTTCTCACCGTTTTGTTAAATAATTGTAATTATTGTTGAATACATTCATAAACTGAATGGCAGTATTAAAATTTTAAAAATAGTTCTCAACCTCTTCATTTATAATATTTGTGTGACATAAGGTGCTGTTATGTTTGTACTAAAATGCCAAATAAAAATGTCCTTGAAAGCGCTACTGTTAAGTTTTTTACGTTGAGTCCATTTCAGAGTTTGTATTTATTATTGTTCCTGATTAAAGAATGAATACTTCTTCCAGAGTTTGTTATTTTTGTACAAGCATTGTTACTTCTCCTTGGCTACAAAATACATTTATTATAATTGTTACAATCAAACGGTTGTAAATAAAGCAACACATTATTTATGAATAAATAAATAAACGCTGTGCTGTTTTCAGAAATTTAAATAAGGAACTGGTTAAAGTTAGGAGAATCGGAAGGCTTAAAATTAAGGTGAAAAACAAATATAATTCATAGATGTATCAGTTAAAAGAGTAAATCTGTGTAATTGCTCAACCTTCTTAGTCACAGCTTGCCCCTAGCAGCAGCACATCTGTCATAAAGGACCAACAACATCATGTGTATTTCTCCTTGCAGCAATCGGGGCAGAATAGGAGCTTACGTGTCCACACCTACTGCCCCGACAGTCAGAGCAGAAACTATGATGGCCGCCCCTCCTCAGGGCTGCCCCATGCACCAAGAGGCCCAACCAGTGAAAGGTACCCCTTCTGTGCCGTGAATCAGGCTGTTGGCTATCATATCATTGATTGTCATACAATTTCATTTTTAATAGTGGTGCTGAATCTGCTTTTTTTTCAGTGTCTCCACCTTCAGAGTGTCCAATGCATCAAGCTGAGCCTGTAAAAGGTAAACATTGTGAAGGTCTTTGCAGGCCTTCGAAACTCAGACAGCTAAGGAAGACTGGCCGGGGAACGGATTCAGCCGGTCGTCTTCCTGTGCTCTTTTACCTGCAGTGTAAGGGAAGTCATGAGGGCCAATTAGCAGCTGCCTGACAACCGCCTCACCATTGGATGGTTTACTGGCATGTCAGAAATTTTATAAGGGTCACGAATCGATCGACCGACGTCTTTTTTATCACTGCGCCTGTGAGAAGTGGTTGATCGTTTGAGTTGTAATTCGAGACAGCGTTTTTTGTGGATGATAAATAATATTCATAATGTAGAGAGTGTAATTTGTGGCTGGTAGTAACTGGACTGAAAGAACAAATAGGAAAGGTTCATAGCTGTCAGAGCAGTGCTTGCTATAAAGTTAACGCTCTATACAGTCAAAAGTTTCTGTCTTGTTAGCATATTGCTAGCAAAAACTAACCTTTTTCTGCCTCCGAGCTTTCAGACGGAACTTTATTGACAATAGTCAATAGAGACAACGAGTTGCAGGTGTGAGCACTTGTGTCGTGCGTGAGTATCTGACCGTACAGTCTGAGCACATCAATCGTGAGCTTCCGCAAATGTTTGGTTTGTACAGTGAGTTGAAATCAAACAGCCATGGCTCCCAAAGTCTTACAGTGTAAGGCCAGCTTTAGAGAGTCCAAGTAGATTCCATTTTTCTTTACTTTTTTCTTACTTATGCTTGGATTTTTGTGCCTGCATGCTTTGCACCAAGATACCATGTCAAATTCCTTGTAAGTGTGACTTAATTAAGAAATAAACCCTCATCTGATTCTGATTCTCTTGTCACCTGTAGTGTCTCCTCCAGCAGAGTGTCCCATGCACAAAGCAGAACCAGGTCCAGCACACCAGGACCGGGCCTATGAATTTGTGGAGTGTCCGATGAAAGGCGCAGCAGGCGAGGCTAATGACATCGACCCGTCAAATATGGTACAGGAAGGGAAAAGGGGGTAGTGGATGCAATAGAACACAATCAAACGACAGTTATCTAATTTATTAACTTAAAACTGGATACATGATTCAGGTTCTGCACTCAAAAGCTTGACAATTTGTGCAATTCATTTTTTATTTATTTTTTACAGCTAATTATACCACAACATGACACCTCTAGAAAGGGCTGCAGGATTTATCATTTCAGCATCCTTTCATTTCATTATGTACGATAGTCACATATTTGACATTCTGTATTTGATGTCAAATACAGAAAATAACATAATTTCTATTTACAGCGTATTTTTACGGCGTGATAAAGTGAACCATAGAAAATGTAGCAGCTCCCACTCGCAGTCTACTAGAACATATTTTGCTCCACAGTCTACCATTAGTCAGCAGTTTTTTTTATAATTAAACCAAACAAATTCAGTTTAAATCAATACAACAGGTATTATTTGTTTCCCACATCCCACCAAAAATGCTGCCTTTACTGAAAACGGCAATCTCTAAATGATTCAGTACCATCTCTCATCAGACACATATCCACAGTCTGGTGTTGTCAAAGCACTGAGCCAACCGCTATAGACTTATTTAAATCCCAAAGTTTATTGATGTTAAAGTCTGCCTGAACTCAGGATTTTTCACCGCTCTCGCTCCAGTAGCTCAGAACCATCGAGATCTGAACCAGAGGTTTTGGGATTTTGTGCTGTGAAGCCATGTAACCAAAGTGGAACTTCCAGGGGTGCATAGATCATCTTTATGTCTGAAAGAGAAAAACTGAAAAACATCAACCTACAATGAAACATTTGTGATGCTTAGGGCCTGCTTTACTTCCTCGGGCGCTAAAACTTATAGAAGGGAAGTTGATTCCATCAAGTAACAGGAAATCCTAGAAGAAAACTTCTCGCCATCTATGCAGTAACTGAAGCTTTGACATCATTAGGTGATATATATATATATATATATATATATATATGTGTGTATGTTTTACTGAGGAGTTTAAACTGTTCTGTTATTGCAAACAGCGGATAAATACCAATAATTGAGAAACTAAAGAAAAACAGCTTTTTTTTACTGTCCTATTTTTTACAGATTACAGTTTGTATTGTAAAAACTTCTATTCTTTGTGTACAGATGCCTCCTCCTAACCAGACTCCAGCTCCAGACCAGCCCTTCGACCTGTCCATCGTCAGAGAAGAGTCCAACATTCCCCGTCACAGCACAGAGAAGAAGTGGGTTTACCCATCAGAGCAGATGTTCTGGAACGCCATGCTGAGGAAAGGGTCAGTCCGAACTCAACTTGTTACGCCCGACTTGTGCAGAAAATACACACAGGAGGAGATAAGACCGACATCTATGTGGCTCAGCAGTCAGTGTTGTTTGTACCGCAGGTGGCGCTGGCGTGAAGACGACCTCGCCGCTGATGATATGACCAGCATTATTAGAATCCACAACAAAAACAACGAGCAGGCCTGGCAGGAGATCCTGAAATGGGAAGCGTTGCATGCAAGGTGAGTTTTCATACTTTGGAACAAAGGCCAGAACAGTTTTCTTTGCACCTTTCGAGACAAATAAACAATTGTTATTTTGCTCACTGACGATCAAATCGTCTCCGTGTGCTTCATATGATTAGCTACTTGCAACTCAAAACCCCCAAGCAGATAAACTGTAAAATCAAAACATGAATTGAGGATTTCCATTACCAGTTGTGTGTGCACTGAAGTAAAATCCTGCTGCTCTTTGTTGCATTTTATTGTTCCTCAAACTTTTAGGATTTATTTTCTGCTCTAGTCTAGGGCTGGGAAGTTAATCTAAAGAAAGATCTCGATGTCTCGTTTCAGACATATGTACGATCTCATTCCTGGAGTTTTGGCGATTCTCTAGCATTTTAATATATAACGTGAACAAAACTCGCTAGCTAAGCAGCTTATGTTAGGTCTGGTATTTTAAGAGTATGGTATTATGGGTTTATCTGTGTGATGGGGGATTATGGGAGATATTAAAATTGATGACTTAGCGTTAATTAGCTTTAGCTTGCCTGAGCTAAGCGCTAATTAGATGTTAAGGTAGCACTAACTAGGAGGTCTACTGAGTAGCTGGAGCTCTAACATCACGTAGCACAAGCAGAAACAAGAGTGGTAGTCTCTTATCACTCATAAACTCCTTCATGTCAACTTTTTGCTCTTTACCAATTTATTTGGTTGCTAATCTCTTTCACTTGTAACAACATGGAGGCGGTGTGTACCAGAGTGGAGATACCTGCCCGAAGCGCGGGAGGTCTCATTTGACCCCGACAGACTGGGCCATGTTTGGACAGCAGTCTCTCGAACTCGGTCGGGCTTGGACATAAATGTGTACCAGGGCCGCGCAAGAGTGTGCAGCAGAGCTGTGGCAGTTAACCCTTTATTGCCCGCACACATCTGTCTTTGTTACACACAGCCTTTTTAATTTCTCATGAACTTAACAAATTGCAATATGATGTAAACTGAATGGTAGGATCCTTGAGAGAATCTCAAGGTATTCTCAATTTAAAGTAAAAAATCGACCAGATTTTTTAGTATCACCCAGCACTACTCTGGTGATTCTTATATCCCTGAAAAACTGGATATTATGGAATTTTCAACATTGTGTCCACCGCAGACCCTTAACACCAACACCATGACTCAATAACCTTAACTGGATTGATTTTTGGAAAGGTCAGTTGACATCCAAAATCACAGTTTTTGGGCCATAAAAAAGATTTAAAGGCTGGCTATAGCTCAGATATTAATGGAGAACTCCGGGTGCATTGGCGGAGGATTGCGCTCTCTGGGTGCTTTTTTAGTCTTGATAATTGAGTCCCTATGGGGTTTTATCTTGGAAAATATTGCTGACTTCATAGAAATAGTTAAGTTGATTCAATATGGACTGTGTGAGATAATTAATAAATCACGTTTAATTTGAGAAGTTAATAAATCAGAGGAATTTACATCAATGCAGGGGATTGGGGGCTTTTCGGGGCTATACCCCTGCTGTTCGGGCGGCGACAGCTTAGGCCTAGTTTTTCTGACAGTTATTGAACTTTTCTGCTCCAATCGAGGAGACAAGTGACGCTTTGTGTGCTTCCTCTCCTTAAACCAATATTCTCTCTTGTGTTTCCTTGCAGTGAATGTCCATGTGGGCCCACTTTGAAGAGGTTTGGCGGTAAAGCTAAAGAGTACTCACCCAGGGCTCGCCTTCGTCATTGGATCGGGTGGGCTCCTTTATTCAATTATAGCCTTAATTTGATTTTAGTAAGGTTGCTGACTGATTTGTCTAATGTAGAAATGCAGATCAAATGTCTTTAATCTTAATCATGCTTTATATGCAGAGACAATATGATTCAGCTATCGGTTTCGTTGATATGTGGCTCCGTATGGAGTTAGCATGTTCTCTGCATGTTTGTGTGGGTTCTTTCCAGATGCTTCACCTTCCTCCCACAAAATACACTCTTATGATTTGTCATTTCAAATGACAAAAACAGACAGGTAACGTCAATTAATTGAGTTGTTGACATCCATCAAAGAGACAACAGTATTTAACATTCTGAAAACAGTTTAACCTGTTCAAGCTGGGATCATTGACAAAGGCTTAATGTTCATAGGATACAACACAAAGTTTTTTTTTTTTTCATCTTTTACCCCATCTCTTTATTTGTCTGATTCCACACAGTTTGCAAAGGTTCACAGGCTGGACCGACTGATTATTTTATGTGGTATGTACAGGCAAAATCAAAAGTTTTAAAAAAACAGCACAAATAACTCAAGACCCAAAAGGGTTCAGCCAGTGAAATTATAAAATTGATCAGACGCATCATTAAAGACACCTGTCAACCATTTTATGACCATAAAGACAGAAATTGAACTGAGGAAATGATATCACAAATCTTCCAAAAGTACTGACGAAAAACTGGAGGCTGTGAAAACACTAATCTAAGACTACCATGAAATTTAGAAAAATAAAAATAGACTAAAAGATGAAACATAAAATAATAATATAGAGTGACTTGAATGTGGAATCGTAAAACATAAAATAATAATAAAATCTGCGAAAATTAAGAAAATTGGAACATAAAGAAATTACTATAATGTAAAACTGGCCAAAATGTAGATTTAGCTAGAAGCCTGACTAACACATCATACTTGAGCTTGCATTTAAAAATGTACGGCCTCTGCTACCCTCTTGAGGTCTTGAGGAAGGCTGTTCCACTGGTGCGGACCACAGTAAAAGAAAAAAGGATGCTTCACTGTGGGTTTTTGTTCTTACTGTGGGTTTAATTTAAAGGCCACTACCACAAGAAAAGGATCCTAGAAGGCTCATAGGATATTCTCATATTTAATGCATTGCAAAAACCTGACCTGTTCGTTGCAAGTGTAGGATTGCGCTACTCAGACTATTTTGTCGTGTGTGACAGGTCTGAATGGGACTATTAGCTCGCTGCCTCTTGTGATGATCAGTCCAGCATCCCTTGTCTTGTCTTTAAATAAAATCGTCTCTCTGTCTCTCATCCTCAGCTACGAGCTGCCTTTCGACCGTCACGACTGGATCATTGACCGTTGTGGGAAGGAGGTGCGCTACGTCATCGACTACTACGACGGTGAAATCAACAAAGAAACATACCAGTTCTCCATTCTGGACGTACGCCCCGCCTTCGACTCTCTAGACGCTGTCTGGGACCGCATGAAGGTGGCATGGTGGCGCTGGACCTCCTAAAAGGACTCAGGATGCATACATACAAGTTGCTGCGTTGAGTCCAGCACGCACAGACAGGGACAGAGTGATGCTGAGGTGTAACTGTGCAGCTATAAAACAGACTAATGAAGAAGAAAAAAGAATGAGTGAGACGATGAGCATGCACAAAGCTTTCCTAATCACATTAGTTGAATTTATTTTGAGTTTTGCGATTCTCAAAAATTTAAACATACATGTTGATGACAGGACACACGTCGTGCCCTAACATAAAAAAAACCTGTTTGACACGTTTTAATGTTTGGGGAAGGAAAGAAGGGAGGGTTGAGAGAAAGATATATTGCATTGTAGGTAATGTACGCCTGGTTATGGTTTCCCACCATGGACTCTTTGTCAGGATGCTTGATCCTCTGCTCACACATGGAAACAATATCATCATCATAATAATGCATGACAATATCAATCAACCCAAAGTTTTCAGATCAATGAATATCTTTCACTGTAACTTTAATTATGAGGGAACTTAGAATCTCCCTACATCTGTCTTTATCTGGAGCTCAACCATGTTGTTCTTCACAGATGAGATGCGTTGAGAAATTGCTGTGGTGGATATTGGGAGTGTTATTCTAGTATTCTTAAGAATTTATTTTCTAACAGTGCTGGGCCTTGTTCTTATCCCTGTCCCTAATCCCATCTGGTTTGACAATAAAGTTTGAATCCTGAAATATGCTGTAGAAAATGTTATACACTGCCCAATCTAAAGTGATACATTTACTTGTTGATCTGAGTATCTTTTACTACACAATATAAACAGTGTCTGGTTTAAAGTCTACTTGTTCATCTGCAACTTCTTCTGGACTTATTCCTTCTCAGCAATTATTTGCTGTGCCGATCCCTCAGAATTTAATTTATTGTTAGAAGATTGAAATGTTCACTTCTGTGTGCAGATCTATGATGCTGAAAATACGTAGAATGATTTTGCAAGCTCATTACTTTCCTAACAATAAAGCTTGTCATCTGCACCATCTGCTCTACTCTACGCCCCAAGAGAACAAATAATATCTTTACTTATAGAACTTTTGGAACCATGTTACAAAGTGGTTCACAGGGCCAGCAGCAATAAAAAGTTGTACATTAAATGTTTTTTTTTTTCAACTGTATCTCGGATAAAAATATTAAGAAGGGATTCTAGAAATATCAGTGACTCAGACTTTGAACTTGATTTCCATGTCAGTTTTATTCATATACTCCTATGATCGGGCTTAGATTGGACTTTCTCAGTGTCCTGGAGACAGTCCCGCTGGCACAGGTCCAAAAAGATTGTCTACTCCCTGTGTCCATTAGTGATGAGGCTGACCGTTGCAGTCATCAGAAGTGCGGCAGGTGATGGTGTTGAATTGTCTAATTACTATTATTAAGGTTTTATGGACCTTGGATGTCGAACCCCATCAGGGGAGGAGGACTGAATTATTGGACCTTCAGTTTTAGTTCAAAACCAATACGAAATCAAACAAGAAACCTCGGCTACTGTTCCAAAGTACTGTAGCACCATCTGGTGGACAAACTTCCACATGGCAGGTTGTACTGAAGACTTGCTCTTACCTGCCTGATAAGCTAATATAGCATTGAATAGCTGTTTCATAAGGAAAAGACCAAGAGGTCTGGTGAAGCACATGCCTTGATGTGTCAAAGCTATTTTGGTGGCAACAGAGGCTAAATCATCATCGGTAGCTGATTGGTTGTTACATCTGTACTGCACGATGGTCCAATAAAGCCCCTGTTAGAAGAGAGGCAGGTCTTAGTGATGGAGCAAAACACCTCTCTTTTAATCCGAATAGCTGTAACCCCTGACGCTTGGCTCCATCGCCTCTATTAGCTATGATTGGCCAATCACGTATGGGTATGAGAACAAAATGGAACCAGGATGCTTCATCCATCACTTTTTGTCTTTTGGCTGCATTTCTCCTTTTGATACACGACTGTGGGAGCTGAACACAGTCGTTCAGGCGTATTTTTTGCCTGAGCTAATGCGTCCATGTTGATTTCCCATGTGTGTGAGGGAGGCCAGATAGCTGTGCAGCACACAGCAGATGTCCAAACAGCCTGTGGCATTCTGGGCGGAAGTCAGATATTTGATCATTTCTGCTCTCTGCAGTCTCCATTTTGATACCAAAGAAGGTCCTTTCATGCAGCGTGTCTGTGACCAGCCACCCACCACCGTCATCATCACCAGCGGCTCATATTTGTCTCATGAATCGTCTTGTCAGTGTGAACATGAAATCATTTAGATGTCTCTGTTCCTGCTGAAGCTTATATTTCATCTCCTTATTGATTGAACCTGGCGTGAAGTGGAGAGGCCTACATTAGCTTTCAGGTTATTCTTATAAGGATTAGCAGATGCCAACGCTGCTATTGGCTTCATGTCGCTAATGTAAATACACAAAGGTGGCACAAAGAAGCGTCTTCTCTGCTGCGTAAATGTGCGTTCTGCACATTAAATGAAAAGTGAAACCTTGCCATTGAAGATGAGGAGCATGAATACCTGAGAGGACTGGTGAGGTCTTTGCTGTCCAAACAGGGAAATTCAAGAGTTATCACTCCCTCATGCAGAAAGACATGGCAGAGTGAGTGGAGATGCAGCCTATGGGGGAACGATGACTCCAGCACGGTCCGAGATAAGTGCGACGAGCTTGTTTAAGATAATGCCCTGCTCAAGGTCTAGGAGTGTGGAGCAGAGAATAAAACAATTCAGAATTCAGAGTTAGGTTTGCGCTCCCTGATGTCTTTTTTTAAATGATAAATATGATATTCCACCTATACTAAGAGATATATAATCCATAATGTTTTGACATTGCACCTCTTTCAAGCATGAACCACGTCTTTGTGATAGAATAAGTTGGGGACAAAGGTTGTTTGGTCTGCTGTTTTTTGCTTTCGGCCTGTTTTGGTCTGTTCACACCTGAAGCTTTTTATACTCTATTTTACCTATTTTTAAGAGCTGGTTTGTTTCGAGATGGTAAAACCGCCATGTTAACAAGGATGATCAATGTTTATAACTAAGGATGCCTCAACACCAGAGAACCCAGACCCCAAAGTTTTGGTTTTTATTACATCATGTGATCCGATTAGACAGCTATGATAAACCTATTCTCAGATTCAGATTTCAGATTGGATTTGTTTCCGGTTATATTTCCATTTCTCCCATCCTCATTCGCACACATGCATATTTTCATATGTACAACAAACCAATGTTTTTTATACACATATATACCTACAGTCTTTTTTTTTTTTTATTGATTGGAAAGGTGTACACTGAAGTTACAGCTTATTATTATGCCTCCCCTTCTTATGCATCAGATTTTGTTCAAGATATTCTCCCAATCTAACAAAAGCAAAGACTGTCCAAAATTAGTCAAAAAACAAAGAAATTGGCAAATATACAAACAAACAGATAAACATACAAAAAAATCCCTTGGTCTTGGTCTTCTGCATCAACGTCCAACTGACGTCCGGACGTTTGACCTTTAGGGAATCTCAATGCTGATAGACATTACTGATGTGAATAATGCACAAATCTCGTTACTCACATTATTCGTGTCACCAAGCGTGAATTATCTACTCACTGTAACAGAAAGGCTGTGACTCTAGGTGCCAACGTACCTACTGTGTTGGTAAATGACGGGGTCAAAACATGTTGAAATCTGCTTTTACATTCTCACAAACCCAGGGGGAGATCATGCGATTTCCCCGTTGTGGGACTAATAAAGGTTTATCTTATCTTATCTTATGGCTTACAAATAGGAATAAGTGTGTCTGATTATTATCTGGCACTCTGTTAATTCGCTAAAATATCGCTCTGAGGGAGGGGGAGCAGCAATAGCAGCATAAAGCACTATGGGATCTCGTGCAGATCTCCACCTCGCCCCCCTGCGCAGAGCGTTCATATTAGTATGCGGCTCTCCGCACCATGGTCATATTTTTCTTCTCAGGTAAACGCTTTTGTATTAAAGCTTTGCTCCAGAGGTTGTGAGAATTCCTCCTTGTTTAATCAAGGCTTTCTCCTGACGTGGCCCAAGGCTTTATGTCTGAGTGTTTTGGACGTTGAAGGGATGTGACCTCAGTGCACTGGAACTAGTGTAGATGGAGGAGGAACATTATTAAAGGAGGTTTGTTTAGCAGCAGGGATACTTGGGGAGAGACCTCCATCAGCTCTGATGCCTCTGTCAGCATTATCTATTGGTCTCAGTCCTGCAAACTTAGGGGATTTTTATTTTGAGGAGAATATTTTATAAGGCATGTGTTTTTTCGAAAGAATATGAAGAACTTGCAAGCCTCAAAAATGAATCTGTTCTGTTTGTTCCATATGTTGTCCGCCGTGATTAGTTCCACTCATGTCTCATTAGTTCCTATTCCTTCCATGTTTCCACCGTTCAGCCGTAACATTAATCTGTGCTTTGCATCGTAATTTGAGGTGTTTTAACGTCAGTTTTTCCCTAGGTCTAGACTGGTGACCAAGAGTGACAGAGATTTGGAACGTTATGGAATACCCTTCCAGAGCTGATAACACTATAAGAAGTGTTACATTTACTTAATTCAACTGGTCCCATAAAAGTAGGCTTAAAAAATGGGACAAAGATTAGAAAAATAATTAGATTTTTTGCAAATGTCACCAAACTGTCTTAATGTAGAATACAGCATCCTAGAGTAATGTTCAATTTATTAATCAAAGGTATGTAATCCCCAAACCCTCTACTATTGCATTAGTGCAATAGTACACCCTTGTTTTAATGGTCGAAGATGCATTTAGTTCTTTGAACAGAAAAAAGACATGTTGCCCGAACCAAACATGAAGAAGCAGCAGCTCTACTCCAAGCTTGCACCAGATGTTTGATCTCTGTACTTTACATCTGAGCCCAGCCACCCTACGAAGGAAGCTCATTTCAGTTGCTTGTCTCCTCGACCTCATTCTTTCTATCACTACCCAGAGCTCATGACCATAAGGGAGGGTTGGAACGTAGATGGACCAGTAAATTGAAAACCTTGCCTTACAACTCAACTTTTTCTTCCAGAAAACAGACCAGTAAAACACCCACATTACGGCTGATGCTGCACCGAGCCTCTGACCATCTCCGTCCACTTTCCCATTACTTGAGAACAAGACACCAAGATACTTAAACTCCTTCGTTTACGACAGAAACTCACCCCCAACCCAAAGTGGACACTCCACCGTTTTCCAGCAGAGGACTATGTCCTTAGATTTGGAGATGCTGCCTGTCATACCAGCCGCTTCACTCTCAGCTGCAAACCGATCCAGTACATGCTGGAACGCATGGACTGATGTAGCCGCACGGAATCCAACACGCACTGGAAACGTGTGATTTTCTGCCGAGTATACAGACGCAATTCTCACTCTGGTTATACAGAGACCGGATGGCCCACACCCATTGAAATCCCCAATGGACACATTCATAAGCCTCCTCCAAATCCACAAAACACATGTCAACAGGATGGGTGAATTCCCACGACTCAGCAAGCAAGCCTGGAAAAGTAAAAGGTAGGTCCACTGTTCCACTACCAGAATATCCCCCTATAATTTGAATAGCTGGTCCCCCTTTTTTATAAGTGGGACCACCATCCCAGTCTGCCACTCCACAGGTACTGTCCCTTCTGCCAGGCGACATTGAATAGGCGTGTCAAGCATGACAACCCAACAATGTCCAAAGCCTTCAGAATCTCATCCACCCATGGCACCTAGCCACTTGGTGGCGTTATAACTACCTCAGAGACCTCTGATAGGGAAATGGATTGGCCTTCCCCCGAGTCTTCACACTCTACCTCCACTATGGAGGACATGGTTGACTCTAACTGAGGACTTAGAGCTGAGGTTCCAGCGGTCTGATCTGAAAACGATTTTTCGATTTTTGCGAAATAGTGTTCAGCAGTTCCTCAAAGTTTTCTTTCCATCGTCTAACGATATCCTCAGTACTGGAAGAAGTTCTCCGCTCCGGCTGTACACAGGTCTGAGCCAAGCCCTGCTTTTCCTTCTCGTTAACATAATTATGTAATTTCAAAATCTCTTAGTATTTCATTAACGTAATGAATCCCTTTGTTTTGATAATCAATGATGTATTTATGTTATCCTTTCAACATAGCAAATTTCTAAGTTTCTAGTGTAGGCTTTCCAACACTCTACTGGTTTTTAAATCATATGTAAGTGAACAACAAGCTGCATGGATCTGGTGGAATTTCCTGTTTTTTCCCAGAATCCAATTATATATAGGAAACAGATATTATTATAATTTTATAATTACAGTCTCACTGTACTCCTGTCCCTTACCTCTTAATTATCTGAACAGGTGCACATGAAATCATGAGTCTTTGATGAGTAGAGGAAGAACCCACAGTGCTGATGAAAAACATGTAAAATGCCAAAGTAATTTATGATGCAAATAGTTACAGCCTCTCAAGAGTAAGGACTTTCTGCTTCTCTCAGGCTTGTAAAATTGCAAATTAAAAATTTTGTTCGACAAAACAAGACATTTTAAGATGCAGAGAATCATTAGACACTATTTCAGAAAAAAAAATTGTGTTGCAGCTTAGATCGCTGGTGTCTGAGTACTAATTCCTCATATAAAGCCATCTGTCATGCTGCGCCACCTTGTCCACAGGGTGCCGTGTGGATCGCATCCCAATGAGAAAGGTTTTGTCCATCTGGGCTGTCCATTTGAGTATCTTCTTTCTCCAGACATGTCCAAAAACTGTGATTAAAACAAACATCTACACTTTGTCTTCAGCAGATTTAATAGGTTTAATAAAGTCAAAAAAATAAGAAAGATTTTTTTTGCTGTCTCGGCTGAAAGTGGCTCGATTAATCAGAGTCAAAGAGAAGTCAGGTAGTTGTCCAATTGCAGCGTCCGTCAGAATGAAGGCAGGGTTAACTGAGCAGTGATAGAGGAAATCCAAAAGAGTGACTGCTGGATGAATTAGAAGCAGACAGCTCAGATGGAGCTGAGAGTTTCATCACACGTCTCCTCAGGGATGTAATCAGGCTTCCTCCAATTTGGCACATGCCGGTTATCGCACAACCGGGAGCCATGACCCACCGACTGGCAAATGGAGAGATAGGGCCCGTCTGCTTGCCAATGTCTTTTAATGAGGGCGCCGATAAACAGCAAAGAGGTGGGCTGGAGCTCAGGGCCTTTATAATTACTTCTCCAATGATCCCCCTATTTCACCCCATATACCTGATCAATGTTACAAGACACGGCCTTGATGACCTACAAAGTCACTTAATCTCACTTGATAGTGCTTTTGCTGAGGGAGAAAGGGAGGTCTTTATATTGGACACACTGGGGTGGGAATAATTGAGGATTGGACTTTGATTTCTCTCAGGGGAAACTGGGGAAACTGGGTTCAGTGCAGCAAAATTATACAGTAATACAGTTATGGATGTATAATTGAATCAAAATCAGAAAATGGTTTGAGTAAGTGACAGGTACAAAGAATTTGACCTGGTGTCGTGGTGCAAAGCATGCAGTCACAAAAATCTAAGCATAAATGAAACAACAAAATAAATATGAAAAAATAGACATCCACTACGAATATTGAATATTTAAAAGAGGTAGATATCCTCTGCATGAATATTTGTCTGAATGCAATGATGTAATAACGTTTACAGCAAAGAGATACCAGATTAAAGAAGAACAAGAATATCACTAACTAGAAAGCACTCAGAAAGAGCAAACCTCTGGGAGGGAACAATAGCACCCAATTTAGTTATTATTGTAATCAGAATTAATTACACCACTTGATTTAGGAAAGTTTTTAATTATTGAACCCATCTAAGTAATAACCAGGCCTATGCTGTCGCCCCTAACAACTACGGTATATCCCCGAAAAGTCCCCAATCCCCTGCGTTGTACAAGCAATGAAGTTATGTCTACAGTATTTTTGGTAATAGAGTAAAATATGAACTATTCGAGTAAAAAGATACCATAGTCCAGATATATTTTCTCAAGTTGATTAATATGCATCAAACTAAATCGGACCAACAGTTAAAAAGTTATGTCCAAAAATCTTTAGCGATACGTTGATATAAAACTTAAAAATTATCTTTATTATACGCCAAATTTGGACCAGATCAGATCAATGGTGGAAAAATCATTGTCTGAAAAGTTTTGGAGATAAAGCTCCCCGTAATGTCAGAAATATACAACAAACCTTTCCACCCATTGATCCAGTTCTTCCTCGGAGTAAGATCTATAGAGATAGAAAATCTGAATACGATCAATGAAACAGTTTTTGAGTTATGGCGTTAAACTGAAGGATCTGTGGGGGAAATGGCGGCCATGACAATTCCATAATATCCCTGACTTTTCAGGAGTATTATCATGTACATCCATCCATTTATGAGTTATTAAACTTCCAAAAGGACCATATCCCAGATGATTAAGAAAATATTATTATGATATCATGCCGTTTGGTCATGACGTGAGGTAATCAAAATCTAATCATTTCTAAGATATACCAAGAACTACCTCTGGGTAACTTTGATAGAAATCTCTCCTGTAGTTTTTCCTTGATCCTGCTAACGAACAGACAGACAAAGGTTAAACATAACCTCGTTGGTTCAGGTCAGAAATTCAGATACAAATAAGAGACAACAGTCTCACGCCTCTGTGCATATTTTCAAAATTTTTGATGACATCTATAGCTAGTCTTCAAAGATTTAGAAAATAAGTTGAAGAGCGGTTAAAGAGACATATCCAGTCCCAAAACTCAGATTCCACACGCTATAGAAAGTTTGGGGTCACACATCATTATGAATCATTATGAATTTTATCGCCACTTTTTTGTAAAGCAAAGGAACCAGTATTGTGTTTAATTAGTGCTGGTCAGTTTCGTTAGGTGGACACTAACCTATTTATTGAACAGACGTTGATCATATGACTCTTAACCAGCCATTTGAATAGTTTTAGTATGTGACATTCTGACCGTTGTGCGCACATTGCCATGGCTACAACTGAAGTCACTGTGTGATGGTGGTGAAGAGTTTTCTTTCAGCAAGGATAAAGCACCTTGTTTACTGTTGCTTTGGCTACTCTGCATATTAGGGTCATTATTAAGTTAATTTGTCGTTTTCACGATGTTGAACTCAACACGATGTTGAGTTAAGTTTCATTCTAAGTCATATAACTGCATGACCGGGAAGTTAAGCGACGCTACCACGGCTAATCAAAATATAATGAACTGTTTGTGTATTATATCTGTTGTAGTCACTAACTGAAGCAACCAAAAAGCGTGTCCGAGGATACATCACTTTTAAGTGTTCTTTCTAAATACTTGTGTTGTCTTGTGGATTTTGCAGATCGTTTTTCTTAATGTGTTGTGTTCTAGCTTTTGCAGCATGCTTGTGTTGTCAACTTGAAGAAGATGTTTTCTTATTGCAGCATGCGCAGGATGTCAAATTGATATTTGCAATGTGTTTGCCCCTGTCAGCCACCGTAGAAATCAAATTAAACAATCTTCGCAAAGCGAATATAACAACTTCGCCTAATGATTTCTAAGTCGCAACAAGAGGTTACTATATATCAGCAGAAAGACACTATATATAATGAGATACTAATGTCCATGTATGTTCCAAAATCGACTGAAAAGGCCATTTTCATACTAGTCAAATCCCCATTACATAAATGTTAAATGTAGCAGAATACAACTCCTAACTGGAGATTGAGCAGCTCCAGGTGTTCCTGGGAACAAGAGTAGGGCTGTAAGACAAGGCTTGTAACATGTTGTATGCACACAGGACTATTCATTTATAGTCTGTACAGTTTCTCTCTTCATATTCTAATGTGTTTTCACTCTAACCCATACATTTGTATAATTCACCCAGTATCCATTCACATCACTGTTAGGCATTGTTTCTGCTCAAGCTGACTCCGTCTTTTCAAGGTTTTCCAAGCATGTCCAACTGGGAAGACTCACAGGGGTAGATCAAGAATGTGTTTGAGGGACTGTATATCTAATCTGGATGGGAACACCTACAGATTCCTCTGGGATGAGTTAGAGAGCAATGCTGGAGAGAAAAATATCTCCCCAGCAAGTTTGTATTTTCAGGCCCCCAAAACAGTGTTGTCATGTAAATGTGAAGACCAATAACGACAAAATGTTAGAGCTTTACTTGAGAACCACTGTTGTTTGAGCTGTTGGTGTCGAGGAGGGTATACAGGAATAACAAGGCACAATCTTTGGTTGCACCAACGAACCCAAAGCCATGCAGTGGGGCTCTGATAATGAAAAAGGAGCGGAACATTTAACATTGTAATTTTGTACACCTTTTGAGAAAGATAAGTCTAGACACCAAAGTACTCTCTGTCCGTCCTCACTGAGAGGCCTTTAGATTAGTTAAGCTCCATGGTGAGAAAGGTGGAACAAATTGATCGATTAGAATCTCTGGTTCAGCCATGATAACAACTTCAGACATTTGTTTGAAAAATATGTTTAAGCCCTCCTTATCGCCACGGAAACAAAGGGCAGCCCTTACGAAAGGAACCAGCACATAACATCATAGATGAGTGTCCATCCTTACCATCAAGATAGACATTTACCAAAAAGTATTTTGCTAATCATTATGGGAAAAAGGTCTGTAATCTTACAGATAAAAATGAACATACACATTTCTCTCTCATATGGCTCACTGGTGACCCAGAAAAATCTCATTACGGAGTTTTATAAAATCCTTATTTCAATAGCCTTTAGCCTTTAGCCTTTATTAAATGTTTAACTGTATTTGAATTTGGACAAGTGTTTAGCGTCTCTAGCCTATAGACGGTCAAAAGGGTCATGTGTGCCCGAGGCTGATAGCTCTTACATACACCAATGTGTACACCTCACCGACATATATCCAAGTCTGATATTTTGCATGTATCCAAAGTGCTTAAAGCAGGAGAGAAAATTTGCAGCGACGCTTGCCCAGTATGCTAATCAAATTGAGCGATTTAGTATTCCCTGTTGCTGCTCGGGTTTTTTTCTTTTTCCCTAGATTAGAAAATAAAAGGAAAACATGATTGTGCCCCCCACACCTTATTTGCCGAAAACTTCAAACTCCTAATCAAATTCCGCTTCACCTGATGCGGCATCTTCACTGCGCTCCAAGTATTAATTCCACTAATACAGAGGGATGGCAGAATATCATCAGAGGATATTGGAAAATAATTTCTTGCTTGGTTATTCATTGTGGGATTCATTAAAATCCAATTTTGTGAAATTTAAATAAAAACAGCCAATTGCTGTGATAGACTGAGAGATTCAGAAAATCATTAGGAATGTTTATGTGCGTGTGTGTGAGGAGAAGGGTGTCAGATGGAGGGAGGGAAGGGAGGAGAGGATTGCAGGACAACGACAAAAACAATGAAAAAAAGATTATGCATTTTATTATATGTCCTGCAATTGATTGCGATAAAGGCTTCCGAATACATTTTTTTTTTAATGCCACCAACAGTTCCCCCTTTCAAAGGAGGGGCAGCATCTAACACACATATTCCTGTTAGCCCCTCCCCCATTAGCCACTGTACACACTCCTTATTGCAGTAACGTGGGGACTGCCTTAGCTTATTATCATGCTGGAGCACACACTGGAGAGTAAAGGCAGAGGACCACACAACGCTGCTGTGATTAAGCTAAAATGTTTTTTTCGTGAGAAAAATACACAGCCCGCAATTACATCAAAGAGGTTTGTCCGGTCTTGTCAGAAACGAGTGTTCCTCCGTAATGAGGTAGTGATCGCAGTATGCACATGCTTTTTAACTATTGTGTCGGATGTTAGTGTCTTATGCTAATGTCAGATGCTAATGTTGGTGATTTTTATTTGTGAGAATGTACATTTTCATGCCAAACGAATGCAAATATTGCGTGTTTACAGAACTACCAGACAATCAGAAATGTATTACAGACAGAATCCAAAATGAAGCTCATTAGCATAATGCACCAACAGCCTCTAGGCAGTGTCAAACAGTAATGTTATGAAGAACGAATCTGTTTATATTGAGCAGTTATTTTGGGTCATGTTGTCCAGATTGTTTACGCGTTCTACTACAGCTACAGCGAGCATCAGAATGCCAACATTTAATATGTGACTGAGTTCCTCTAATCTCTAACAGACCCCACTATCAACCTAACTATACCTACTGAAATACCTTACTACCAACCTAACTATACCTACCAACTGACTGAAAGACCTCATTACCTACCTAACTATACCTACCAACTGACTGAAAGACCTCATTACCTACCTAACTATACCTACCAACTGACTGAAAGACCTCATTACCTACCTAACTATACCTATATAACTTCTGAAAGACCTCATTACCAACCCAACTATACCTACCAACCTAGTGAAAGTGAAATAATTGACAGGCCATGGGTAGGGGCTAGCCAGCGTCTGGTGGACAAGCCTTCACCCATAGGGCCCGATCGGGTTAAGCCCGAAGCAGGGACATGGATCCATCCTCCTGTGGGCCCAGCACCCACGGAGGAATCCGCAGAGGTCCGGTGCATTGTGGATCGGGCAGTAGGAAAAGGCAGCGGCCTTGGTGGTCCGATTCCCGGCTACGAACGCTGACGGTGGGGACATGGAATGTCACCTCACTGATAGGGAAGGAGCCTGAGCTTATGCAAGAAGTTGAGAGGTACAGACTAGATATAGTCGGGCTCGCCTCTACGCACAGCACTGGCTCTGGAACACGCCTTCTCGATGGGGGCTGGACCCTCTACCATGCTGGAGTTGCTTCAGGTGAGAGGCGGAGGGCTGGTGTGGGCTTACTTATAGCTCCCCAGCTCTCTGCCCATGTATTCGAGTTTACCCCAGTGGATGAAAGGGTTGCTTTCCTGCGCCTTCGGGTTGGGGAACGGGTCCTAACTGTTGTGTGCGCTTATGCGCCAAAAAGCAGTTCAGAGTACCCACCCTTTCTGGAGTCCTTGGAACAGGTGCTGGAAAGCGCGCCAACTGGGGACTCCATTGTCCTACTGGGAGACTTCAATGCACACATGAGCAATGACAGCGAGACCTGGAGTGGCGTGATTGGGAGGAATGGCCTGCCTGGGAGGAACGGCCTGCCTGGGATGAACGGCCTGCCTGATCTGAACCCTAGTGGTGTCTGTTATTGGACTTCTGTGCTAGTCACAGTTTGTTCATAATGAACACCATGTTCAAACATAAGGGTGTCCACCAGTGCACTTGGCACTAGGTCGCAGATCGATGTTCGACTTTGTAGTTGTATCAGCTGATCTGCGGCCGCATGTTTTTGACACTAGGGTGAAGAAAGGAGCTGAGCGGTCAACCGATCACTACCTGGTGGTGAGTTGGATCAGATGGCGGGGAGGAAGCTGGACAAACCTGGTACGCCCAAACGAATAGTGAGGGTCTGATGGGAACGTGTGGCCGAGCACCCTGTCAGGATGGTCTTCAACTCCCACCTCCGGCAGAGCTTCAACCGCGTTCCGGGGGTGGAGGGGGACATGGAAACTGAGTGGACCATATTCCGTGCTGCCATTGCCGAGGCGGCTGCTGGGAGCTGCGGTCGCAAGGCTGCCGGTGCTAGTCGCGCCAGTAATCCCCGAACCTGCTGGTGGACACCAGAGTTGAGGGATGCCATCAGGCTGAAGAAGGAGTCCTACAGAGCATGGCTGGCTTGTGGGACTCCTGAAGCAGCTGACAGCTACTGGCAGGCCAGATCTCAGGGGTTCATGATTTTAGGTTCCATTGACCATTCTTACTTTATTTTGTTTTCAACAAACTACAAAATGTATATCAATAAAGATTTTCATCTTGAAAGGTCTGATTTGTGATTTAAGTTTTCACTTATTTTTTTAAACAGTGTATTTTGAATTCATTATTGAGTGTTAATGCAGAAAATGTCCAGAATAAACTTATAGGAAAAAAAGTCCCCAGATTTAAATGCTTCTTCTAGATCCACCATTGGAAACACTTTTTTGGTTAAGGAAAAGCAACCTGGGCAACCAATGACATTCCCACCTGGATCAGCTGGACCACATGTTCAGTATTGATGTCGGCATGCTGATGCACCAACCTAAAGTAGTGAACATGGTAAACCAGGACAGGATTTTTACAGCAGTTTTTTTCCCAGTGGGCTGATGCCTGATCAGAATGGACAAGCCAAAACACAAAGAGATAGCAGAAAGTTACAAGTTTAAAAATCAAGAAATGGCAAATGTGCTGCAGGGACTGCTACAGCTTCAGGATCATCATCAAGAACCAACACTGAGCGGCCTTATAATCTGTGCAAATAAGGGGAAAGAAAGACAGCAACATTTAATGTCCGTGATATTTGACCCCTCCGAGAGCATTGTGTTAAAAACTATAATGATTCTAAAAATCATGTTATCACATGTTCTCAGGAACATTTTGGAAAACTGGCAGTAGAAAGATCCCTTCCTTTGTAAAATGGATCATGAAGTGACCATGTGAAGCACAGGCCAGAATTGACAAAATCCAGAAACAGGCTTGACTTCTCTTGACCCAAACTCATCTGAAACAGACTGACACAAACTGGTGTCCTTTGTTTCTGAGGTTACTAAATTTTAGACTTCTGAAAAGCCTCTAGAAAACACGGACTTTGTGTTTGTCCTGCGGGCTAAAGAGGAAAGTGGAAACACACACACGGGCGCACACAAACACACACACGCGCATACACACTAGGTACACTAAGCTTTCAAAGAGTGAAGAGGAAGATTATAGAAGGTAAAAATATTTACTGTGTGGGGGGGTCTTCTGGTAGGTGATTTTTGACTCAATGAAGCCTTGCAATACAAATTAAATCAGCTAAACACCAGCATGTCGGTATTCTCAATATTAGCTTGTTAGCATCTATTCACCTTTTCACGTAACTTTATTGTATTCAGCACCCTTGGAGGAGGTAGAGTGGTCGTCCCTCAATCAGAATGTCATCCGGTGACAAGTCATGACCGCTCAGTGCTCAGTGGGCTGTATCTCACGTGGCACACTGGCTGTCCCAAATTGGCGGGAGAGTTGTGCGTTTGGATCCCGGAATGACCTTGCAGTCTCTTTGTCATAAGGTCCTTGAGCAAGACCTCCCCGGGGTCATCACTGGGGTTGTCCCCGCTGTTGCCCAATGCTCGTCAGGAATGGGTCACATTAAGAGAGCTAATTTCACAATATTGTACTATGTGCAGCTTGTCTTTGTACAACTTCACACTAAAAATGACCAGCCTATCATCACAAACTAACATGCCTCAACAATGTTATCCTGAACAGTTGACCGAGATTTAATGTGCATTCAACAGTTTTACTTGCGGTGAACCTGTGAGCTCACTGTTTGCTTATGTACAACCTGTCTGCTCGCTGGCTGCCTGTTTACTCGCTGTCAGACTGTGCTGTAATGTCCCCATTCTCTTTTATAATAATAATAATAATAATACATTTAATTTATAATGCACTTTACATTTGGATCAAATCTCAAAGTGCTACAAAGTAAAAGCAGATAAAAGCATCAATAAAAAATAAAATAAT